>JAGFMF010011417.1:7914768-7927961 GCA_019455555.1 Galemys pyrenaicus
TGCTCCCCGCTCTGTCTGTGGTGAATCCTCTCACCCCCCACACCTCTGGCCTGTACCCCAGTGCTTGTATGCATAAATAAATCAATCTTTAAAAAAAAAGAAAAAAGAAAAAAAAGTGTTTTACTCATACACACAAATGCACACACCCACCCCCGCCCCCCAGCTGGTCAAACCATTCCACTCTGAGACTCTTCCGGAGTCCTTCTGGCCTGGGTTTCCTGAGGAGCCTGATGAGGAGTCCACAGCATTCCCACCAACCCCACTTGCGGGTCCCAGAGGCAACGTGCAGCTGCCCTCCTGTCTGAGGCAGAGGCAGATCTTGGGGAAAGAGGCTCGGCACAGCTTGGGGCGGGAGAGCCGGCTGTCTTCCAACAATGGTCCTCACCAGCACTGCTGGTCCTCCCCTCTCCACCTCCCATCCGCGCATGCAGGTGCGGGAGGTGGGGCTCTCCAGGCCAGTTTGCCATTTTCAGAGTCCTGGGGATTCAGTTCACAGTCTGGGTTCGGGGGCCCGGAGCGGGGTGCAGTTTGCAATCCTGTCCTCAGCCCTTGGGGGTGAGTGCTGTTGGCGTGGACGGTGGGAAGTCCCTGCAGCTACACCCCGGTCTGCTCTTTAATCCAGTCCCGAAACACAGGGAGTCTGGTGTACACGCCTGGCTTGTCCCTCTGTGCGCAACCGTCACCCCAGCTCACCACACCCGCCTGGAAGATCCGGCCATCTGCCTCCACGCTGGACAGGGGACCCCCGGAATCGCCCTGAGGGGAGACAGCCTGGTGTGAGTGCCCCACTCAGCCTCCACCCCTGCCTGCCCCCCAAGACCCTCAGCGCCCAGCCGCACCTGGCAGGCGTCCACGCCCCCGCTGAGGTAGCCCACACACATCATGCGCGGGGTGATCTGCTGCGGCAGCAGCTTCTCGCAGGTGGTCTGGTTGATGACGCGAATCTCGCCCTTCTGCAGGATCACGGCCGCAGAGCCTGCCGGGAAGCGGCCGTGTTGGACCGGCTCCTCGGGAAGCCCTGGCCGGGCCCCCCGCGGGAAGAACCCAGAGGCCTGTGGCTGACACTTAGTCCGGCCCGAGACTTCCCGGTCTGTGGGGACACATCTTGGTGACGCAGGTGAGGGATGTGGAGAAGCGGACTGACAGAAATCTAAACGATACCCCCGCGGGGCTGTTAAAGCTGTGGGGCCCTAAGTTCGATCCCCGGCCAGGGAGGGACCCACATGGCGCAGCAGACCTCTCCTGCCTCGCCTGCTGCTCCCCTCAGCAGTGTGTTCAGTCGATCTGCCTGGTCTGCTCCCCGCTCTATATCTGGTGAATCTTCTCTGGCCGTACCCCAGCTCTTGTATGCATAAATAAGTAAATCTTTTTTAAAAATGACTTTTCATTTGTACTTGCAAATTAAGTCTGAAATTTTTCACAAGAGAACATTAAGAAAATCTATCCTTTCTTCACTCTACACATTCCCAACAGGGCACTGTATCAATATTCTGATTCTTTCAGTGTGACATTTACTGCATAACAGCTTTCAGGTAGAGGCTTCTAGAAGGACTGTGGATGCCGGGCGCCTCTAAGTCAGTTTGCATTCACAAGTGCCACTTGGGAAGAAGCTTTGATGCTCACAGGTAGAGAAATGGGCTCAGGGAGTTGAAGTCACTTGCGAAGGTCACTCAGGTGGCACTGCCTGGTCTCCAAACCCCCCCTTCCCCCCCCCTCTCCCCAGCTGGCTCCAAGTTGCTCCTGGGCCCACTCACCTCCCTCCTCTGTGTGGCCCCAGCCGGTCACCCATATGGCCTTGCCCGTGGGGAAGGAGTGCGAGGTGTCCGGCAGGCAGATGGGGCGCACGGTGCTGCTGTACTCCACCGGCTTCTCCAGCTCCAGCAGCGCGATGTCGTAGTCGAAGGTGAAGTCGTTGAAGGAGGCGTGGCGGATGATGCGCTTGAGCCCACGCTCCTGCACCCCGGGGCCTTTGCGCTCTCTCTGGTCATGCAGGCCCAGGAAGGCCGTCCACTTTTTGGGGTCAGAGTAACTGGGGAGGGGACGGGAGAGCTGCCATGAGTGCCACCTGCACTGCTGAGGCCAGGGAGGGGCGGTGGCTCCCGCTTGGCCTTGACCCTCAGCTGGAAACTGCAGCCTCCTCCCCAACCACCTTCCTTGACCTCTTTGCCTCTCTTGATATACTTTATTACGAAGTCTATAGTTAATATTTAATCTGAGCGTTCACAGAAGAATGGAAATCAATCCAAAGAATTTCCTAATATAGTAGCTTATAGTCTAAGAAGGAAATGAATCAAAAAAATTGACTGAACTTTATCTACTAGGTTTGCTGTTGGTAGCAGTAGCAGTTCAGCAGTTTGGACTCTGTATCAGGTATAGTGAAAACCTGAACAAACAAGGAAAAGCTCATGTTGATGGGAGCAGACCCAGTGTGGGGGTGGGAGGCAACAGTGTGAAGTGGGGGAGAACCCTGAGCAGCTGACAAGCAGGGAAAGCTCATTATTTCTCAAAAAAAAAAAATGACCTTACTTCTCCCTGGTGGTGCAAGGGATTAAGTCTCAGCACTGTGAAGCTATCAGCAGCCCCTGCAGCATGAATTTGATTCCTAGCCAGGGAGGTGACCCACATGGCGCAGCAGACCTCTCCTGCCTCACCCGCTGCTCCCCTCAGCAGTGTATCTCAGTCAGTCTGCCTGTTCTGCTCCCCACTCTGTCTCTGGTGAGTCCTCTCACCCCCCCGCACCTCTAACCTATACCTCAGCTTTTATATGTATAAATAAATAAATATTTTTTAAAAATAACTTTTCATTTGTACTTGTAACTTAAGTTTGAAATTTTTCAAAAGAGAACACTTGGAAAATCTATCCTTAAAACAGAGAATTTGTGTGAGCAAGAAAAGCATAAAAACCTGCTTTATTTTATGGTCTCTTTTCACACTGATCTATTGTGGCCAGTTAAGAACTTCCCTAAAAATGAAGAGTAGGGGGCCTCCCTGGTGGCGCAAGGGGTTAAGCACCGAGCTATGAAGCATCTGCAGCCACTGCAGCACAAGTTCGATCCCCAGCCAGGGAGGGGACCCACATAGCATGGCAGAGCTCTCCTGCCTCAACCCCTGCTCGCCTCAGCAGTGTATTTCTGTCAATCTGCCTGTTCTGTTTCCCACTCTGACTCTGGTGGCTCCTCTCACCACCCACACCTCTGGCCTGCACCTCAGCTCTTGTATGCATAAATAAATAAATCTTTAAATAAAAAAAAAAAAGGGTGGGCCTCCCTGGTGGCATAGGGGTTAAAGTCTGCTCCCCATTCTGTCTCTGGTGGATCCTCTCACCACTCCACACACACCTCTGGTCTGTACCCTAGTTCTTGTATGCATAAATAAATAAAAATAAATATTAAAAAAAAAAGACAAAGGGAAAGGCAAGGAGAAATGAATTGAGGAAGGAAGGGAAACAAGAACAAGGAAAGGAGGGGGGATGGGGGAGGGTAGATGCACTGGGAAGTATGCAGACCTGCCAAGAAACCTGGAGACGGGTCTGCAGCAGCCCTGAGGACGCAGCACCCAGATCTCAGTTCTAAATTCCACTCCCCCATGAAAGGGGTCTCTGGGAAAGTGGTTAATCCTTGAGTTGGGCCAGGCTGCCTGGCTTCAGATCGTGGCCCATGACTTACATAGATTGTGTGATTTGGGGCAAGTCACTTAATCTCTCTCTGTACCTGAGTCCCCATTGTAAAACAGGCCCTACTTTTGAAGAACCGATGGGGGATAAGAAATACAAGGTAAGCCTTGAGCCAGGATTGCTTTCTGGTAGGGTGAGCAGGAAAGAAGTGGTTCAAAAAGTGATCAAAAGGGGGCCATAGGCGCTAACTTCAGAAAGCTCCCCACGGTCAAATCTGGAACAATTTGAGAAACAAAGTAAACAACAAGCTATTGAATTACAGTACAAAAGATAAATATACAAGAGTCCATACAAATGTAAATACATGAGTAAATAAATGGGAGAGAAGGGAAAAACCATCCTTTCAGAATTCCAAATTGACTCAGATCCAAAGAATAAAGCAAAGAAAGGAAGAAAACAGTGACCTCATAATGGGGAAAGCTGGCAAGCACTATTTTAACCAAATGATGAGGATTAACATCATAGCTGAAGCTTTGCTTCCCTCAGCTTCAGTTACTTACTGTCAACCTTATTCAGAAAATGTTATATATAAGACATTTACATATTATAAGAGAGGAGGGAAAAGGAGGAAGGAAAGGTCACATTGACCTAACCTTCACTAGAATGTGTAACTTCTATTTTTCCATTAGCTGCTGTTGCTACACTCTCACTGTGCCTGGTTTACCACTTAACTTCAGCAGAGGGGTGTATATATAGGAAAAGCCTAGGATCTATAGGATTCAGTACTACCCATGTTTCGGGCATCCACAGGGATCTTGAAAGACACCCCCAGGGACAAGGGAGGCTGCTGTACTATCGATAAAGCCTGCTGATATAGTTTACCTGCTAAAATGATGTGCTATTCTTTCCAAACACTCAGAACCCCACTCTAATCATAAGAAAAAAAACAGACAAGGAACCTCCCTGGTGGCACAGCAGGTTGAGCGCCGCACCATGAAGCATCCAGAGCACAGCAGCGCAAGTTCGATCCCTGGCCAGGGAGGGGACCCACATGGCGCAGCAGATCTCTCCTGCCTCGCCCACTGCTCCCCTCAGCAGTGTATTTCACTAGATCTGCCTGTTCTGCTCCCCACTCTGTCTCTGGTGAATCCTCTCACCTCCCACACCTCTGGCCTACACCCCTATACACTAATAAAATAGTTTTTAAAAAAAAAACTAGTTTAAAAAAACTATTAACTAAAAACCATATTATTATTTCAAAAAAATTTTGAAAAGGAAAATCCTTTCTTCCCAGTGAATGGAATGACAATTAAGAGGGCCCAGTGTCAGGCTGGATGAGCCTGCCCTTGGGCCCCAACAATGGATCTTACTCCACTCCAGCCAGTCTTTCCCTTCCTTTGCCTGCAGGCATCTGTCTGATTGCACCCAGCACCAGAGCTTCAGGTTTACTATGTGCCCTACCTCCTGTCTCTCCTGAAAGCAATACAGTTCTCCACTCCTCCCAGCAAAAGGGCTCTCGTGTCTCCCCACGCCTCTGGTCTACATCCCAGGTCTTCTATGCCAAAAAAAAAAAAAAAAAAAAGTCTGCCACTTCTAAGCTGTGCAAGCTTGAGCAAATGCCCTTACCTCTCTGAGCTTGTTTCTATAAAATGGGGACACAATCAGACTTGCCTAACCAGAGCCCTGGGTCTCCTTTCCAGGAGCTGCACCTAGCAGGAAGATCCCCAGGATAGGACCCTCATGGAAAGGCTGCCCCTCTATGCCCACTTCTTCAAGAGCAAGTTGTCACTCATAATGCCCTCCCATAGCCAGAAGCAAAAGGGCCGGGATAGCTGGGACTAGGACACAAATTGCCCCAGTCCCCTGTTCCTGCTAACTTTCTGTGCTCCAGCTCTGGCCTTGCCTACCCAGTCCTTTCTTACTGGCTTTTCCTATTTTGGGCTCAAGTCTGCCAGGGACCTGATGTTACAATATGTTGAGCACCTACTATGTGCCAGGAACAGGGTTCAGTGTTCCCAGAGCATTGTTATATTTAATTATCACAACTTAAAGGCTAAGTACTCACAATGTTATACTGAGGAATGTGAGGCCTAGGAAGTGTGAAAGCTTAGCCAAGGTCACCTGGCAGGCCCGGCTGGAATGTGAAAGCCAGACCCATTTCCACCAATCCCAGGGAATCCCTATAGTGCAGACTAATCACACAGCCTTGGAATCCACACATGGGTCAAGTCTGCCACTTCAGGGCTCCCTGATGGCCTAGAGGTTAAGTTTTAGTGCTATCACCACTATAGCCTGAGTTCGTTCCCTGGCCAGGGAGCTGACCCACATATGGCGCAGCAGACCTCTCCTGTCTTGCCCACTGCTCCCCTTAGCAGTATATTTCAGTAGACCTGCCTGTTCTGCTCCCCACTGTCTCTGGCGGATCCTCCCCCGCATCTCTGGTCTACATCCCAGGTCTTCTATGCAAAAAAAAAAAAAAAAAGCCTGCCACTTCTAAGCTGTGCAAGCTTGAGCAAATGCCCTTACCTCTCTGAGCTTGTTTCTATAAAATGGGGACACAATCAGACCTGCCTAACCAGTTAAGAGAGGCATTTAGATAGTGCTTGATGGAGAGGGAGCACCTCATTACGATGATGAAAAGCTCCATTATTACATATTATTACGTCAGTAAGTTCTGTATGGGGCATGTGGCAACACACCAGCTCTGCTGCTGTCCCACCCTGGCATGACTCACGGACACAGGGGGCTTCCCTACCCCAGGAGCCAGGCCCCCCCAATTTCCTGCCCAGAGGCCCACCTGAATCCTCTCTCGTCCACGTAGCAGTGAGCTGCAGACACCATCCATTTGGGCGAGATGAGTGAAGCGCCGCACACGTGGCCCTGGCCCTGGGCGTGGAGGCTCACCTGCCAGGGCCACTCGCCTTCTTCTGCATCCTTGCCCCCGACGACCCGGGCCTGCCTGGTGAACGACCGAAGCCCACAGTCTAGGGGGAGGGGCAGAGACCCAAGGACATGAGACATGGTGGGGTACTAAGCCCAAGTGACGTACCAGAGTCAGCAAGAGCCCAAGGGCATCGGCACTTGACAGGTCATGACAGGAAGGACCCCCTGCAAGTACCTTTGAAGCTCAAAGATGCACCGACTTCTACCTCCGCCCTCTCCCCTACTCCCACATTCAAAACCCTCACACTCCCACCTCCCCCACCTCTCCAGCACAAATATATTTAGGGGCCTCCAGACACCTGCTTGTTTGCTTAGATTTAATTTGGGCATCGTTTGCCTAGATGTCCTTATGGAAGGTGGAAAGACACAGCTCTCAGAGGGAAGAGTACTGGTGACATGAAGTCACGGAACAGCTGCAGCAATGAGCAAATTTAACCTGTAGCCAGATCTTCTGAAATACACAAGAGGCTGCAAACTGAATTATGGGGGCCGAGCGGGTACGGGGGGGCAGTGGCAGAAAGCCCTGCAGAGGAACTTAGTAAGCTGCTCGCTCCTCCAGGCAGAATGGGCAAACCAGGGTTGCCACCTCCCTGTGGCCAGGCGAGCAGAGCTGGGGACAGTCCAGCACTGCAGTAGGGACCCCAGTCCTGCCACAGAGGCACTGACGTGCTGGCTGCCTGGGCCTTGCCTCCAAGACCAGAGCTGGCCCGGGGGGTTGCCCTTGTGCCAGCTGGCAGTCATCCCTTCCTCCAGGTAGACACCTGGTCTCACCAGGGCAGAGCTGGCTCAAGGAGGCAATGGCATAATCTCCACCTCTGCATGCACCTTGCACAGTAAACAACTTGCACCACCGTATAGGGCGTCCCTTCTCACCACAGTCCTTTTCATCTGAGCCGTCACTGCAATCCTTCTTCCCATCACACTCAGGGTTGCCCTTGCTCAGACAGAGTCCGTTGTGGCAGCGATAGGTGTTTTTGGTGCAGGTGACGACGCTCACTGCTCAAGGAGGACACGGGTTAGGGAATCAATTCCTCTCCAGTCAGAAGCCCAATGAGCCAACCACCTTATGTCCCTCCCCCAGGCCTGCCCACCTATCCACACCCATGCCCACTGTCCCTCCCAGTTGTACTTAAGTTTCTCAACCTTCTGGAAGAACCCTTTCTCATCACACCTCTTAAGCAGGTAGGTGCCTTGTGTTTACTAAACTTTAGACATGCGGCCTGTGGGTTTGCTTGTGGCTGCTTCCTCCAGGTGCAGCCCCCACTTGGAGAAAGCCCCCAAAGGAAGGTGAGCTGGGCCAGGCCTCACCGGTGTCACATTTGGCTTCATCTGACCCGTCTCCACAGTTGTCATTCCCATCACACTGCTGACTTTGCGGGAGGCACTTCCCATTGGCGCACTTGAAGTTCTGAGCCGGGCAACCTGGGAAGCACAAAGCACTTGGCAGTGGCTGGGCGGCTCACTGCGGTCAGGGGCAGGAGGCCCAGACAGCCCGTCCCAACGGGACTCACTGCAGTTCTCCTCATCGCTGTTGTCCCCGCAGTCATTCACGTTGTCACAGACCCAGAAGAGGGGCTTGCAGAACTTGTTCTTACAAGTGAACTGGTAGGTGGAATTGCATTCTGGAAGAGGACAAGGGACGGCTGTCAGCGACCAGGGGACAGCTGGGATCCAGGCCCTCCCTCCAGCCTCTCTCATCATGCCACTGCCCAGGGCCACTTGCCTACCTGGGGTTGGGTCTGGGGTGCCCTGCTATGGAAGTCACCCCCAACCCGCGCAGACACACTCCATAGCCAAGGCTTCTAAACAGTGGAGGAGGGAAGGGGACTTGATGTCCACGGAGTGGGGGGAAGGGAACAGCGTCTCGGCCCTGGGGACATTGGCAGGAGCCGGGCCACAGCCAGGAAGGGGGACGTGGGCCCGCAGCCTCACTCACTGCACTTGAGCTCGTCGCTGTAGTCCGTGCAGTCGGCCCAGCCATCACAGCGCAGCTCTTTCTGGATGCACCGCCCCGTTTTGCACATGAACTTCCCTGGGCACGCTGCAGAGGAGACACAGGCTGACGTCCAGGCTGATGGCCCTGCCGCCCCTCCCTTCATCATGCTGAGGAGCCAAGAGAGAACTCCCCATCCCACTGTCCGCAGAACACCAAGGCGGCAGGTGGCCTCTAGGGCCTGGGACGTGCATGCCCCCAAACTGTGACAAGGGCCATCCTACTATTGACTGGGAAGCGCAGGCCACAGAGCCTCAGTCTGGAATGGATGGGGGGTACCGCCCTCCCCCAATGGCCAGCCCCTGGAAACGCTGGGCAAAGTGGAGAGAGGCCAGGTGGGCATGCATGTGCATGCAGTTCTGCTGCCCGCTGGCATTCCGGGCCAGCTACATCCTGAGGGCCAGGCCCTGTGCACAACACAAGAGACACGGCCTGCATGTGTCAAGCCCACGCGGCGTCACCAGATGCCTTATTCTAGGTACTGTCCACGTCTTGGTGTTTCTGAGATTGACGTGTCTGACCACTGACATCATCAGGCAGATGACGAAGTTGACAGGAACCCTCTGTGGCTTTCTCTACACAGGTTGTTTAGTCATTTAGCAAAACGTGTTTCTAAACCAGGGGCCTCCCTGGTAGCGCAAGGGCTTAAGCACCGCACCATAAAGCTATCCGCAGCTGCTGCAGCACACATTCAATCCCCAGCGAGAGAGGTGAGCCACACGGCACAGCAGACCTCCCCAGCCTCACCCGCTGCTCCCCTCAGCAGTGTATTTCAGTAATCTACCTGTTCTGCTCCCCACTCTGGCTCTGGTGAAATCCTCTCACCTCCCACACCTCTGGCTTGTACCTCAGTTCTTGTATGCATACATAAATAATTTTTTTAAAAAAGGTGTTTATTGATCCAATTTTACTTTGGGTGGTAAGCTGGACAGCTGAATTTTAACTTAAATTTGGAACCCTACATGTCATCAAAATGTTTTCCAAAGGTTATTTTAAGATGCATGGTTGGGGCCTTCCTGGTGGCGCAGTGGGTTAAGCAACGCACTATGAAGCAAACTATCACTGCCGCACAAGTTCGATCCCTGCCGCCGGCCAGGGAGGGGACCCACATGGCGCAGCAGACCTCTCCTGCCTCGCCCGCTGCTCCCCTCAGCAGTGAGTTTCAGTCAGTCTGCCTGTTCTGCTCCCTGCTCTGTCTGGTGAATCCTCTCACCTCCCACAACTCTGGCCTGTACCCCAGCTCTTAGATGTACAAATACATAAATCTTAAAAAAAAAAAAAAAAAAGATGCATGTTTGAAACAAAAAAATCGTGTGGAAGAACAAGCTGGTGACACAGTATACAGCGACATTAAAGGCAGTAGGAACTGCCGGATCTCTTAGAGAAGAGGACAGAATCCGAAAGCTCAGAGTATTTCATGTGATGATTCTTGCCCCAGAATTTCCTATGATGTCTCAAAAGGATGCTATTTATCCAAAAAGCTGCAAAGACAACTCGAGATTCTCAGCTTCCCAAGGACACAGAAACTCAGGGGCTCTCGGGCTCAAGCAGCTCACACAGCGCTCAGGCCAGGGCGTGTGCCATGGTGCCCTGCTGGCCTTGGACCATAAACGCATTCAGGGTGGCATTTTTCTCTCAAAAGCTGCTAGAAGGAATCTGAGAATCAGGAAGCACGAGGCCCATAAGCGTGTGCAGCGGGCTCAGGCCCCGGGGCCAGGCTCCTGCTGCTAAGGACGCTAAAGATGCCTCACTCACGGTCGCTGGAGTCGTAGGATTCGTACTGAGCCAGGAAGCCCGTGTCGGTGTGGGACTGGTCCGAGTGCAGGCGAACGGTGATCTTGTTGCTCTGGCTGGCGACCACAAACTGGGACCTCTCCCCGCAGTACCTGGAGGAGGGGCGACAAGTAGGAGGAGGCTCCCTCAAGGGGCTCGGGCACCCCCACCCCACAGCCCCGGTGCTCACTTCTCCCCGTTGACCTCCACATAGTCCTTGGTGCAGGTGCCCACAGGGACATTGGGCTCCAGCAAGTAGAAGAGTTTGAAGATCACCTTCACGTTCCGGTTGCTGGGCACCTGCAGAGAGAGATGCATTCGAGATCTGCTGCTTCTTTCCCTCTTTCCTAAACCCAGCGAGGGCCCGTGGGGCTGCCAGGGCCGGGGGCACCTACACAGACCAGGCCAGAGCTGCTGAGCTTTGCCCCCTGCCATCCAGGTAGGTGCCACAGACCACAAAGCAGGCGCGACTTGGGCTCCTTGTTTGGACAGTGGGCCTCAAAGGTGAGACACAGTTAAACGAATGACGACAGTTCGGTCGTTGTCAAAGAGAATAAAAAGGGCTGATGGAACGAGGGGCAGTCTCGTCTATCCAAAACGCTCTTGTCTCACTGCCACTGACAGGTGCTTTCTATATGCCTCACACAAGCCCGCTACTATCTCTGGACAGCACTGTGGCAGTGCCTCTGAAGGACAGACGGACAGAGCCTCGAGGGACAGATGCCATCACACTCACTTTACCAAGAGCCAGGCAGGCAGTGAGAAGTGAAAGGGCCCAAGGCAACCCGGTCAGCTCAGACCAGGACCAGGAACGGAATCTGGCCCTCCTTACCATGGCGGATCAGCCCTGGGAGAACGTGTCCTTCCCTTTGGGGCTTCAGAAGAGGGCGGATGAGCCCTTCCTCCCCTTCCATCCTGAAGTCCCTTTCCCTCTCTCCCTCCCACTCTCTCTCCTCTTCCCTTGACACCTCCTCCATTACTTCTCTCCTTCTGTCCCTCCCCTGCTTCTCCCGCCCTCCTCCTTCTCCCTCCCATCTCCTACCTGGATCTCCCACGTGCAGTTGACGTTGGGTGGGTAGTGGCCAGGATAGAAGGGGCTGGTAAACGTCCCACGTTTACCCTGCAAGGATTCTCCGCAGCCTGAGAGGAGAGGCAGGAGAAGAGCATGAGCAGTCTCCTGGCCAGGACGGCAGCCCAGGGGTCCTGGCGCAAAGCCCGCGCTTCTCTCCAGCTACAAGCCGGGCACCTGGATTCCCACATCACACAAAGTCCAAGCGCTGGAGGCCGACTGTTTAGAAATGGCCCCGGGCCCAGAGGGTGGGCAAGAGGCCCTCTAATTTAAGTGGCAAATCTCTGTCCCTGCCCAAGGTCAGCACAAGGTCACCGCTCGACCTATGACCTCTGGGGCTCAGGCCAGTCTCCAAGGCCTGTCCCTTCTCAGCCCTACCCCGGTCCCTCCTTACTGCTCATTCGAGGCAACTGGAAGAACATGGCCTCAAAGCCAGGGTGTCGTTGCTCAGTGTTGGCTACCAGCGTGACGAGCAGGACGTTCTGAGAGGAGAGGAAGGTCAGGTTGTAGGAGGGAGGGTAGGTGCCACACAGCCTGTGAGGGCAGAGAGGACGGTGTCAGGGAGAGCGGCCGGACCCCAAGCAGAGGGGCCCAAGAGCCCCATCCGGAAGCCGGCTCAGAAAGACCCTTCTTCCCAGACAGCCAGCAACTTGAGTGAGGACTTAGTTATAAGATTGTTTAAAACAGTGAAAACTCAGAAACACAGAATGCCCATCAGGATTCACAAAATGAGCCAAATGAACAAAGGACTAAATAAGAGCAACAGAGGGCCTCCCTGGTGCCGCAGTGGATTGGGCAACGCCCTATGAGGCAGACTGCAGCCACTGCGGCATGAGTTCGATCCCTGCTGCCAGCTGGAGAGGGGGCTCACATGATGCAGCAGACCTCTCCTGCCTCACCTCCCACATCTCTGGCCTGTACCCTAGCTCTTGTATGCATAAATAAATAAATCTTTAAAAAAAAAAAAAAAGAACAGAGTAGTAACAGCAACAACTAACACTTATTTAGACCATCCCAGGTGCTGCTCCTAGTGCTTTTACAGTTACTAACTTAGGTATTCAAAATCATGAAGCAGATACTGTCACCCCATTTTACAGATAAGAAAACTGAGGCATCCAGAGGTGCTCTCACTTGCCCAAGACACCATTGTTAACAAGTGACTGAAATTCGAACTCAGGCATGCAGGCTCCGGAGTCCCTATAGCTAAGGATGGTGACTTGCTGCCTCTAAGGAAGACCCACTAAAAATGGCAATTAGGAACCTCCCTGGTGGCACAAGGGGTTAAGACACAGTATTATGAGGCTGCCCGTCCAGGGACTAACCCACATGGTGCAGCAGACCTCTCCTGTCTCACCTGTTGCTCCCCTCAGTAGTGTACCTCAATAGATCTTCCTGATCTGCTCCCCACTGTCTCTGGTGAATCCTCTTGCACCCCATACCTCTGGCCTGTGCCCCAGTTCTTATATGCATAAATAAATCAACTGTCAAAAAAAATGGCAACGACCTTCCTTGGAAAGGTCATCATAATATGTTTCACGCTTTAAAAGCAGATAAACTGAATAATCCTACTTTATTTATTTATTTATGCATACAAGAACTGGGGTACAGGCCAGAGGTGTGAGGGATGAAAGGATCCACCAGACAGAGTGGGAGCAGAACAGGCAGACTGACTGAAACACACTGCTGAGGGGAGCAGCAGGCAAAGCAGGAGAGGTCTGCTGCACATGTGGGTCCCCTCCCTGGCCGGCGGCAGGGATCGAACTCGTGCTGCAGTGGCTGCGGTTTGCTTCATAGTGCGTTGC
>JAGFMF010011417.1:7935553-7946824 GCA_019455555.1 Galemys pyrenaicus
CCCCGCTCTCTGTGGTGAATCCTCTCACCCCCCCCACACCTCTGGCCTGTGCCCCAGTGCTTGTATGCATAAATAAATAAATCTTTAAAAAAAAAAATTTAAAAAAGATTAGCTCGGGGGTCTCCCTGGAGGCGTAGGGGTTAGTCTCAGCGCTATCACCCCTTTAAGGCCTGAGTGCCATCCCTGGTCAGGTTCCTAACCCACATATGGCACAGCAGACCTCTCCTGTCTCACCTGCTGCTCCCCTCAGCAGTGTATTTCAGTAGATCCACCTGTTCTGCTCCTGACTCTGTGAATCCTCTCACTTCCTGTACCTCTAGCCCAGACCCCAATTCTTCTACACAAAAATAAATAAAATTTGAAATAAAATAGCTAGCTGCTTCTACAGTTTTATATAAATGGAATTCTGTGCACGTACTTTTTTGTATGGTTTTCAATCAGCAAATTGTGTTGAGTTTCATCCATACTATGTCCATGATTCTACATTCATTTTTAAAAAAGTTATTTTATTTATGCTTCCAAGAACTTGGGTATAGGCCAGAGGTTGGGGTGAGGGGTCAGTGTTGAGAGGATTCACCGGAAACAGAGTAAGGAACAGAACAGGCGGCTCTACTGAACTTCACTGCTGAGGGGAGCTGTGAGCAAGACAGGAGAGGTCTGCTGCGCCATGTGGGTCACTCCCTGGCCGGGGATCGAACTCGTGTCACAGTGGCTGGTGATAGCTGCACTGTGCTGAGACTTAGCCCCTGTGCCACCAGTGTGTTCTTTTCTACTGTTGAGTAGTATCCCACTGTATGGACAGACAGTTGTTTACCTATTCACCTACTGATGCATATTTGAGTTATTTCAAGTGAGGTATTACACATTAAACTGCTATGAACATTCCTGAACAAGCCCTTTTACTGGCAGATGCTTTCATTTCTTGGAGCAATACCTAAAAGCAGTGAGACACGCCTAGCAGGTTGTGTGATAAGTATTTATTTATTTAATGTAAGAAACTGCCAAATTATTTTGCAAAGTAATTGTTTTCAAATGTGAGCACATTTCCATCAGTAGTGTATGAGGTTCCAGTTTTCCACATCCAACACTTAGTATGCTCGGTCTTTTAACTGCAGCCATTCTAATAGATGTTCCTTGGTATCTCATCGTGACTTTAAGTTACTTTTTCCCAGTGACTAATGATGTTAGACAGATATTCATGTGTTTAATTGGTATCTATTTATCTTCTTTGGTGAAGTATCTTTAATTTTTTTACCTGGTTTCTTTAATTGGTTATTTTCCAATTACTGAGTTCTTTGTATACATTGTAGATATGAGTCCTTTACCAAATATATATTGCTATTTTGCAAAGATTTCTTTCCCCTACTTTTATGCTCATTCTCTTAACAGTCTATTTCTTTAGGATTTATTTATTTATATATAGAGGAACTGGGGTGTAAGCCAGCGGTGCAGGGGAATGGGGTGGGTGAGAGGATTCACCAGAGACAGAGTGGGGAGCAGAATGAAATACACTGTTGAGGGGAGCAGCAGGTGAGACAGGAGAGGTCTGCTGCACCACATGGGTCAGCTTGCTGGCCAGGGATCAAACTAGTGCAACAGTGGCTGCAGACAGCTTCATAGTGCTGCAACTTAACTCCTTGCACCAACAGGGAGGCCCCTGAACAGTGTATTTTTTTAAAACATAAGTTATTCATGTTAATGAAGCCCAATTATCAAGTTTTTTTTTTTTTTTTTTTTTTTTTTTGTTTTTTTTTTTTTTTTTTTTTTTTTCAGTTTGTGTTTTTGGTATTGTGTCTAAAAAGCTTTGCCTGGGACCATTTATGACTGCCGCTACCCCTGGCCCCAGATCTTTGCAATATCTTACAGCCACTAGTGGCAGGTCCGGATTTAATCTTGGCTTCCTGCCATCCAGTGTGGTCAGCTCCCCAAGCAGCACGTATTAAGGAAAATGGGAAGCAAGCTCTCTACAAGGGGAAGGTGGCCAAAGCATGGACCGCGGTCCCCCGCAGCCACCCCAGGCTGCAGCTCACCCCAGTAATACAGCCTTGCTCCAGGGCTGGCTCAGAAAGACTTGCTCAGTGGCAGGACCTTGGTCATCTGTGTACCCAAACTGCCTTTTGAGCCCCACTCAGCCCTGAAATGCTGTTTAATCAGTAACCTGACTGCTTCCTTTTATAGCCCTGCTCTCGCCTCTACTTTCAGACATGTCAGAGATTGTCTTACCTAACCCAGTTGTTCTACTGATAAGGACAGTGTGACGGAGAGGGCGCCACCTGTCCAAAGTCACAAAGGGAGTGAAGTCAGTAAAGAAGCAAAGGGGGACAGAGCCACTCCTTCCAAACCGAAACGGGGCTGCAGGCAGCTGGCCTCCAGAGGAGGAAGTGGCAGAGAGCACCCATGCGCTCAGGTTTAACTTTGCAAACAACCATCTCTCTCCAGTCACAAAACCAAAGGGAGAGAAAGTCTACCAGAGCCTGTTTCGGCCTCGCCTTCTCTCTTCTCTTCAAATAAACATGGTTTGCAGGTGCAAACAAAACACACCTGGCTAGGTGCTCGCTTAGTAAAAGCAGATGGAGGCCACACAACTCTCGTGGCCTCTTTCCACCAGCCAGCTCCCGCGAGCCTGACAGTCCCACACAGCACAGTGTGAGCTTGAACAGGAGAGCCAAGAAGAACTTCCTGAGGACAGACAGACACAAAGGGCCTGGGTACAGGCAGAGGAGAAACCTAAGAGGCTCCAGGCAAGGACACAGTCAGATTATCAGCATCCCCTTCCAACTTCCTGCAGGGATAGAGAAGGTAGTTTGCGGAAATCCAGGAGCGGATGTCTGTTGTTTCAAACACACTCTTGCAAGTGATGCAAATCCACCCTAAAGCCAAAGTGGGAATTTTTAAAAAGTGCTTGTCCAAAAAAAAAAATCAACCCACTAATTTAGAGTAGGTATTTAATGATATAGGAAAGACATATATGGCCACCTATTTTCATTAAGTCTCCAGAGCTGATAGCTAAATTCTGAGTAAACAAAACTGTCCAAGTCAGCCAACAAGTCCTCCCACTAGAGGACCCTTCTCCTGCTTCTCCAAACACACACACAGACCTGTCACCGGGTAGAAACTCCCAAGGGCCTACCCTCCCTTGGCTCTGGGGCCAGTAAATCCAAAGTCGTAAATTGCCACTGGTAGCTCAGAATGTGCTTCTCACTAGGGAAAAGTTGCGGCTTGGTATGTTCTTATTTACAAGCAGTAAAAATGCTCTCACAAATCCACACAAGGTTCTGGGCCTCCCTGGTGGCCTAGGGATTAAGTCTCAGGCTATGACCACTATGGCCTGAGCTCGATCCCCGGCCAGGGAGGTGATCCACATGGCGCAGCAGGCCTCTCCTGTCTCAACCGCTGCTCCCCTCAGCAGTGTATTTCAGTCAGTCTGCCTGTTCTGCTCCCCACTGTGTCTGGTGAATCCTCTCACCATCACCCCCACACCTGTGGCCGATACCCCAATCCTATGCATAAATAAATAAGTTTTTTTTTAAAAATCCACACAAGCTTCCACTTAGAGAGGACAAGAAAAACGATTCATGCCAGACTATTTTTTTTTTAAGACTGTTCCTCAAGCTGGGCGTGATCTTCTGGGAAGACAGGGGATGAAGCGGTCACCATGAGTCCCGGGAGGGACCGTGAAAGGCCATCGCATGACAACTGCTCCTGCTGCTGGACATCAAGTTCAAGGGCACAGGTGATGTCACCAGCAGGAGACACAGGTGTGTTGCTCAGACCGAGACCAGGACAAGGGTGTCTGGAGAGCGTGTGTCACTGCCAACCACGGCTGATCTGCGGCAGGTGCTCTTCACTTACAGGTTGGGTGACTCAGTGTCCCCACCAGCAGGCGCGACAGATTTCAATTTCATGAGGTCATCACCACCGCCTACTTACGAGAGCTATAAAATATCCCTGAGATTATGAAAAGGAGAAATGACAGCATGAGCGTCTGGGTGGCTTGCCGTAGACAGGAGGCAACCCCTCAAACATGCCTTCCTGGCCAAGGAGAAAGGCTACACCAACATCTCTCTCGTGGCCACTCCCTGGCCAGAGTCCCCAGGAACACGGCGCAAGGCCAGCAGACATGGCGGAGCGAAGGACGAACTCCGAAAACAAACACTGCATTTGTCACCGGGGGGACGTTAGCACAGACTGTGTGCAAGCACTGAGACACCGGAAGGAAAACGGGAAAGGTGTGGTTTTCGAATTGCTGGGGACGTAAAGACCCTGTCTCCAGGCAGGCGGGCACCTACTCAGGTGGGTCTCTCCATCAAATCAGCGCCCATGGGAAATTGGGGTGGCTGTGGAGAGAGAGCAGCCAGCCCAGGTGCAGACTCCATGCTTTCACCAGCAGAGAGGACACCTGATTTGTTCATTCACAGGATGGCCGAAGGGACAAATGAGAAGGCAAAGAAAGCCTATACTGGAATCTTCCACCCACTCACCAACCTGGGCCCAGTGATCTCACAAGAAACAGGATTCTCCAGCATGCCACAGAGGCCAAGGTTCCATTGATCCTACCACCCCAGCATTTCCCAGACTGGCCTTGTGGTGAAAAATGTCAATAAAAACAGAGCTGGCTCAGCATCCACATTCCCAAGTCCTGCCCCCTGCAGCAGGTCAGGGACATGGCGCTGGGAGAGAGGACTTTAACAAGCTTTCCAGGTTATTCTTAAGGACTTGAAAGTTCGAGAAACGCCTCCGCCTATCATTTCCAAGAGGCTGCCCGCCCAGCTCATCCACTTCCAAGACAGCAAGAAGCTCGCCCGGTCATGTTGGCACTTCAGTTAGCCTATTTTAAGCAACCACCATGATGCCAGGCTGCTCCTAAGCAGGGCTGCACTTTGCTTCTGCCTGGGGCAGCCTCCCACTAGAGGTTGGAAGCAGCACCCAGAGGTCCCTGAAGCTGCCACCACATTCCTCAGACAGGCCCTCCCAGCTCTTCCCAGAACACACCACCCTCCAAGGGCTGGACAGCTAGTGTAGTAGACTCCCCAACCTTGCCAACTTGCTCAACCCTCTCACCCTCGCCCTTTGACCCGGTCACTGTCCCGGGCTGCCCCACCTGTGGCACCTGCTGGGAAATGGGTCAGGCTGCAGGGTCCCACGGGGCATCCAGTGTCACCTGAAGATCTGTGGCCCCAAGTCATCTTGGGGAACAAAAAGCTGACCCACAGCCAGTGGGTTACTACTGAAGGAAATAAATCCAAACTCTCCCTGCAGGACTGGTCAGAGCATGAATGAAAGTCCCCAGGGCCTGACTCAGCCTCTGTCAACACAGAAACCCAGGACTCTGCTAGGCAGCACCTGACCCTGTGGACTTCACACGCCCCTCCCCAGTCCCTGTAAAGACCCGGCAAGGGAGCAGAGACCCCATATTCAAGTCTCTCCCTTTTGAGGGATTGAGGTGGATATGACCTGGATGAGGCATCAGGGTTGACTCCTGAGTCACTGGGGCAACCATTTCTCACTGTGCCTCAGTTTTCCCTTCTTGAAAGTGGGTTAATAACCCCCTACAGTCTACTAAGTAGGAATGTTGTAAAACATAATTAGTTGATTCCTGCTAATGACAGGGGTCAGTTTTGATTTCCCCACCCACCATCCATCCATCTGCCCAAAGCCAAGCTAGTCCCATCCCTTCCCCAGGTTTGATAGAGCAGCTGAGTTCAAGTTCAAACATTAAAACAAGTCATAACAGCGCACAGCTAACAATCTAGCATGTGGCCCTCAGAGTACCAAGCAGGAGCAGCCCAGGCAGGTCTTCTGAGGGGTCAATCAAGGCCTCCCAAGTCCACTGGCCTTCAGTCACTCTGCCAGACCAAGAGGTAGGGAAGGTCTACAGGATTTGACCCACTTCCCACTCCTCCTCTGCCTCTATTCCGGAAGGCAGGGACTGGCCTGGGGGAAGAAGGGAGCCTCCCAGGGGCTCTCCACCCCCACAGCCAGAGGGCACAGCTTCATCAAAGCCAGCAAGGCTGTGGCCACAACTGCAGTCAGGACCTCTATTTACATATCAAGTGCCCAGTTGTTTGCAAAACATTCTCTAAAACGAAAATCTTATTTCAAATGCAATTTTTTACAGACCCTCAAAATAAAAAGACGAATGTCTTTTTATGGCAAGACCCAGAGGACTTCCAGGCAGTTCCTTGAGATCCTATCCCAAAATCGACTAAGCCAGACCAACCTCAGACAGGCCCTGTGGGGTGACCTGGGGAGAGGCCACAAAGGATCTCAGGACTGAGGACTCCCCAGGGTTTTGCATGGCAGGTTGAGGGAGACAAAGGCCCCAGCAAAATAGTCATTACTTCTGTGTACTTTGTGTCATGTTAGACACTTGTATTATATTTATCTCCAGTTCTCACAACCCAGGTTCATTTTTTGGATGAGGAACCGGACTAAAAAGGGGGCAACTTATCAAAAACTCAGTTAAAAAGTGGCAGGGCTGAACTGCAGACCCAAATCTGTTGCAAAGTCAGTGCCCCTTCAGGACTCAGCTGTTCTTCCAGTCTGTCCCCCAAGCCAGTACCCTCCAACACCCAAGTGGCAGAAGAAAAGCAACTGGCAGCTCAGCGACTAAGAGCCTTAAAGGGCATCCAGCACCCAGCAAAAGTCCACCTACAACAAAATCCAATTCTTGGGCTCAAGGGGCTGGCTCGCTGCACCCACCAGAGTACATGTGGGTTTCCATTCCTTCCTTCCTTCCATTCCTTGGGGTGCCGACACCTCCACCTCTCTGCGTAAGGAGACCCTCAAACTGTCTGCTCAAAATAACCCAACTACCAAACCCTGCCTGCCTCTGGGGGACACACAGCCCAAGGCTAAGTCCCTCCAGGAAAACCCCATGGACCTCAACCCTCAAGCTTTCCCCCTGGGCCCTCACCAGTCTTATGACCTATGCCACTCATCTGACATCATGATACCCCACTGCCACAATGGACAGACAGTCCTTGGGGCCAAGGGGCCCAGGTTTCCTCTCTTGGGGGCCAAGGGCCCTCACTCCTCTATCCTTGACCTTGCCCGGCTGAGCTAGCATTTGTTGACTGATTGATTAAAGGAGTTCTCTGTGTGTGGCCAGATTTAGGTAACCAATATGTGGTAGGCAGGGATAATCTCCCAGGCCTCAGGAGCCAGGAAAGTTTCCAGACATGTATCTCCAATTTACCCTATCCAACCCCAGAAGGGGAGTGAGTGCTCAGTCCACACCTCAGGGTGATGCTGACAGCCCCCCAAACTCCCCAGTGTCAGCCCAGAACACCAGGCACACTATCCCGGCAGCAGTGGTTTACACTAGCTATAGCTCTTCCTCAGTTAAATGCTCCCCCAGGACACAAGCTCTTTTGTAATTCCAACTAGAGAATTCCAAGCTCACTAGTGAGAAAAAGGGAGGAGGATCTCTAAATCTGAAGTCCGCAGAGGCCCAAGGGCCTAGCCACACCCCCCTTCCTCCAGCCCCAAGTGACCTGACAAGGGGAACAGAAGCACCAGCCAGCGTCTGAGCAAAACCAAGCAAGTCCCCAGAAAGGAAACACGAAAAAGAAGCAAAGGCAGCGCCGAGTATTTTTGAGTATTTTTTGTTCTTTCTCTGCTTTTCACTGAGCCCACATTCTGATTTCAAGATTGGTGCTTTTTTTAGTTATTACAACTTTGATTAAGATTGTTGTAGATTGACAAGCAATAGCAGGAAATAATAAGGCGATTCCTTGTGCCCTCTGTCAAGTTCCCACTAATGATATCATCTTGTAGAACTAAAACACCACAGCACTGGAATAATCCACGGACCTCTTTCAGATTTCCCGTGTGTGCACGTGTGCATGTGTGGGAACATGTTTCACACAATTGTATCACTGGTGTAGGTTCCTGTACATCCACCAGCACTCAAGAGTCCCAACAGCGCCAACACAAGGACTCTGCCATTACCTTTTTGTAATCACACCACTTCCCCCTACCCAGCAATCTACCTTCCAGTTTAAAACCCTGTCAAAATGTTATATAAATGAACATTTATAAAAATGTTTTTATAAATTTATAAAAAACATTTATAAATCCAAGGACCTTCCCGTGGCACAAGGGGTTAAGTCACAGCACTATGAAGCTATTCTCAGGCAATGCAGTGATCCCCAACTAGGGAGGGGACCCACATGGCACAGCAGACCTCTCTTGTCTCACCCACTGCTCCCTCAGCAGTGTGTTTCAGTCAATCTGCCTGTTCTGCTCCCCGCTCTGTCTCTGGTGAATCCTCCCACCACCACCTCCCTCCCCTGCACCTCTGGCCTGTACCCCTGCTCTTGTATGCATAAATAACATAAATATTTTTTTTAAAAAAATGAACCATCCAGTCCAGAATCTTTTCGGATTGCTAATTCCTTTTGTTACAGGGCAACCCTAATATAAAATGGGTTTGCTTCACTGGGTTTTCACCCGCGCGCTCGAACAGCGTTTATAATGCCCCAATTGCAGGCACACACAACAAAGGTTAATAAAGGGTTTTATTTACAAGGGAAGGAGAAATAGCGTAGTGAATAACACAAGGGGAAAGAGAGGGATACAGATCTGTAAATATCCTACCGGTTCCTTGGAGCTGGAACTCAATGGTGCGCTGAGAGCTGACTCCCAAGGAAAAAGGACCCCCCAAGGCCCACATGTCTGCTTTTATATTCAGCCTGGCTGCTCAACTCCACCCTCAGATCCCAGTGATCCGCTCTTCGATAATGACCTTATGGGATTTGTAGTTCTTGGATTTTGTAGGTTTGGAATGGGGGTCGAAGTCCATAACCTATTTGTATAATCCATTCAGGAAGGTCTTTCCCCCTAACAATCCCATAAGGTCATTATCAAAAAACGAATCACTAGGACCTAAAAGTAAAGTTAAACAACCAAGCTAAATATAAAAGCAAACAGGTGGGCCTTAAAAGGTCCTTTTTCCTTGAGAATCAGCTCTCAGCGCACCATTAAGTTCCAGCTCCAAAAAACTGGTAAAATATTTACAAATCTATATCCCTCTCTTCCCCTTGTGTTATTCACTACGCTATTTCTCCTTCCCTTATAAATAAAACCCTTTATTAACCTTTATTGTGTGTGCCTGCAGTTAAAGCATTATAAGCGCCGTTCAAGCGCGCAAGTAAAAACCCAGTCAAGCAAACCCATTTTATATTAAAGTTACCCTGTAACACTTTCACTCAGCAAAATTCCCTGGAGAAACACGGCCTTGTTTCATGCATCAAGTTTGCTCCTTTTCAATACTGAGTAGTCCATGATGTGTCAGTACCAATACTTTTTACAACAAATACTTTTTAACAGCTGCCTTAATAGACTCTCCGAATAGGATTCTTCATCAGCTTCCAGGCTTGTTAAAGGACTGGGGGTGAAAGGCTGTTCCAGGCTTGTTAAAGGACTGGGGGTGAAAGGCTGGAGTATACAAACAAAGGCCCCACCGCTTGGAGAGGGCACCTGACAACCCAAGTCCACAACCTGAATCCCAGGGAAGTAAAGGCTATTGGCCAGGAGAGAAGAGCAGACAGTTCTTGGAATCAGATCCTTAGAGGAGGGATGATTTGAGATATCTTCTTGTCCTTTTGGGGCCATCCTTTTAGTAGGAAATAGCATTTGAATTTGACTCCCAGTATAGGGAAATTCTCCCCTCACCCAGGAGTGATCTGCATCACAATAACCCCCGCGCATTAGCATTGCAATGGAACCAGCCAAATTCATCCAGATCAGCAGCCCAGAAACACTACACTCGGCATTCCTGCTCTCCGAGTTGGCTCTTTCTCAGGTTAATCATGCTCAGCTCCATCACTCAAACGAAGCACCTCACAAACCTCTGGCCTTCTGGTCCCAGCTCAGGTCTGCAGTATTCCCATTAAGAAAACATGGTACACAGAACTCAGTATCATAATCCAGACGTCTGACCTGCACGGTCTCCACCCGAACGATTAGTCAATGAGCTTCCTTATCGTGATGACTCCATTTCTCATTAGCTGTCCTTACACAGTCAATTAGTACACACAAATAATAAAAATATAGAAAACAACAATAAAAAAATGCTATACTCACTTGATGAAAACCTATGCAGCCATCAAAAATGTTTTTCAGGTGACCTCCCTGGTGGTACAGCACTATGAAGCTATTGGCAGCCATTGTAGCACGAGTTCCCATCCCCAGCGATGGAGCTAATAACCCACAAGGCACAGCAGACCCCTCCTGTCTCTCCTGCTGCTCCCCTCATCAATGTATTTCAGCAGATCACGTGTTCTGCTCCCCACTCTGTAGTGAATCCTCTTTCTCTCTTCCTCACTCGTGCTCTCGCTCACATGCCTGTTTGCTCTCTCTCTCTCTCACACACACACACACACACCCCTCTGGCCTACACTCCAGCTCTTGTATGCAGAAATGAGTAAAATAAATCTTTAAAAAAAAAAGTTTTGGCAAAAGTGTTCCCCTAACTCCTGAGCTCACCTCTGCCATTGCAAGGTCAAACATCTGCTGCTTAAAGGTGGGGAGAACAGAGAAGGCTGGATCTTTGTTCCACAATCCCAGCATGGGTGAAGATATTTAATAAACGTTTGAGAATTAATTAAGTATAACCTAGTCTTTATCTGCAGACTAGGAATTACATCATGATTCCAATTGGGGGAAAACACACGTACCCATATCCATATCATGTGAGCATTGGTGTTACAGGGCAACCCTAATATAAAATGGGTTTGCCTGACTGGGTTTTTACCCGCGCGCTCGAACTGCACTTATAATGCCCCAACTGCAGGCACACACAACAAAGGTTAATAAAGGGTTTTATTTACAAGGGAAGGAGAAATAGCGTAGTGAATAACACAGGGGGAAGAGAGGGATACAGATTTGTAAATATCTTACCAGTTCCTTGGAGCTGGAACTCAACGATGTGCTGAGAGCTGACTTCCAAGAGAGAGAGAGCCCCCCAAGGCCCACGTGTCTGCTTTTATATTTAGCCTGGCTGCTTAACTCCACCCCCTCAGGTCCCAGTGATCCTTTTTTAGTAATGACTTTATGGGATTTGTAGTTTTTGGATCTTGTAGGTCTGGAATGGGGGTCGAAGTCCATAACCTATTTGTATAATTCATTTAGGAGGGTCTTTCCCCCTAACAATTCCCCCCTTTCAAAAAACCGCAGGGCATGTTCTGGAGGTACCTGTAGGTGAAGCCTCTGATCTTGGGGTGAGAACGTAATTTGTGCATTTAGCTTGCTCAGGAGGTCACGTCC
>JAGFMF010011417.1:7959880-7984529 GCA_019455555.1 Galemys pyrenaicus
CGGGCACAGCAGGAGAGGTCTGCTGCACCATGTGGGTCCCCTCCCTGGCCAGCAGCAGGGATCGAACTCGTGCTGCAGCGGCTGCGGTTTGCTTCATAGGTTGTTGCTCAACCCACTGCGCCACCAGGGAGGCCCGAACATCATCTTTTGTCTCATGGAGCTAATTGTCTTGCTCGTAGAAACTACTCAATGTCATTATTTCAATGCAACACATATGCAATGCATTTATTTATTTGTTTATTCATTCATTCATTCATTTTTCTTACAGTGTTGCTTTCTTTTCTAGGTGTAGTCCCCATAGAGTTTCCACCACCAGTTCTCCCGTGCACCATCACCATAGTCCCTTGTGCTCTTCCCATCCCTCCCTTGATTCCCAGTCCCTCCCTTTTCCCTGCAGACTCTCTGATTTGTAGCTGCCTGCTTATTTTTGTTTTGTTGTGTTGTTTTTGTTGTTGTTGATGTTGTTTCATATGCAGTGCATTTATTGCAAATCCAGATTAAGACCAAGAGATGAAGGTGTAGCCCTTTCCCCCAGGACCTTTGTTTCATGCTGACTTACCGAGCGCACCTTTATGCACGGCAGATATCAGATGGCAGTCCACTAACCCAGTTGGTTTAGTCCTCATAAAGTTATGATATGTGAGGCTAGTGCTTTTATTTTTTAAAGATTTATTTTTTTTATGCATACAAGAACTGGGGTACAGGCCAGAGTGAGGATCCACCAGAGAGAGAGTGGGGAACAGAACAGGCTGGATCAACTGGAACACACTGCTGAAGGGAGCAGCAGGCACAGCAGGAGAGGTCTGCTGCACCATGTGGACACCCCCCTGGCTGGAATCGAACTCGTGTGCAGTGGCTGCAGTTTGCTTCCCAGTGCATTGCTTAACCCACTGGGCCACCAGGGAGGGCCAAAGCTAGTATTTTTATTCCTAAATTGAAAATGAAACCCAAGAGCAAAAGCGCAGGCTCAAGATACTAGTATATGATAATCTTGATTGAGTGTCCTTACTCATTCTCTTTTAAGCATTTCGAGAGCTCTTACGTAAACCAGGAAAATGGAAACATCCTGTCACATAACCTCTAGTATCTGGGAGGATTAAGGAAGAAGAGATTATACCTGGAGACAGTTCCATAGCTGTGATATTTTAGCTGATTTTGGATTTCACTGGGAGAAGGAGACAGAGGGTGGGATGAAGTGGGAAGGACTGAGGCTGATGGAGCGGCACTGGGCGTGGAGAGCGCTCACCTCCTGGACACCTGTACTGTGTCAGAGTGGGCATTGTGCAGGGGCTGGGCTGCATTTCTATGTGGCTGCTAAACTGGTCTTCAGCATATTTTTACCTGCAGGGGAAGTAAGTGCTAGAGCTGTACCAGCATAAAAGCAGGTATGGAACTAGGTGCCAGTGTGTGTGCTTTGTTCCAGATTTAGCTCAATTCACAGATGACAGCTCCATCACTGGCTCACTGGGCTTTACCCTGTTCCTCCAAACCTTTCCCTCTCTTGTTTACAGACTTGTCTTCCCGTGATGAGATTTGCCTGTAGCCTGGCACCATCTGCTCTGACTGGGCTTGCCCTCTGCTCTCATGTCTTGGACAGTAGCAGAGCTCTGTGACTTCCAGCCTAGGCTGAGTCTACCTGGCATGGCCTCACCCTCTCCCATGTTCTCCAGTATCTAAGTCTATGGCCAGGTCACACTTGTACACACGTGGCTCTGCTATGTAAGGTAGTTAGCGAGGCCTCCTGCCGGGGGCCCGGGGTCGTAGACTTGACCTCCCCACAGCCAGAGGTCTGGGGTCAGGAAGAGGATGAGTATAGACCAGAGAAGTGGCAGATGGCACTGGGAGTATTGGGGGGTGGGGAGGGCCTGGTACTGGGGCTGTGCTGCAGGCGCATGACGTGGACCAGAGACTGACATCTCAGCTGGAATCTGGATTTATCCCTGTAAGTGTGAGAACCTGGCTCCAGCCTTTAGGCTTCTGTTCTTGGGTTTCTTTACTTAGAATTTAGTATTAAAAGCACTTTCCTCCCATTATTTTATGAGCATGAAACCGAATGAGTTTGCTGTGGTTGCCCATGGCTCTCCTCCCACTGTCACACGCACGGATGCACTCAGTAAGCTGTCAGAGCTCAGCGTTCCCGGGGGCTTAATCTAGGTTTGCAGTGAATGTACACGGCACTCACATCTTCCACAGGGGCCGGTGGTGTTTGTTTGCTTACTTATGTGTTCTGTATCTTGACTTTGTATTAGTTTTCTATTATTGCTTTATTTTAATTAATATTTTGTAGTAGTATTATTATGAGCCCTTAGAGTCAAACGCATCGGATATGTTTTGGTTCGTTGCCATCTTCACACTGTGGATGTTCCTTCCTGTCGTCTTCTCTTGAACCAGAGGAACCGCTTCGTGTTGACTCTTGAGTCCTCTTTTTTTTTAATGATCTATTTATTTATGCAGACATGAACTGGGATAGAGGCCAGAGGTGTGGGGGGGTGAGAGGTTCACCAGAGACAGAGTACCACCAAGGAGGCCCCAAATTATTAAAAGATTTTAAGGAAGTACACAATCTTTTTTTTTTAAATATTATCTACCTTTTGATATTGTTCAGGTGTCTCGACTTCGTTTTTTAAAAAAGATTTATTTATGCATAACAAGAGCTGGGGTACAGGCCAGAGGCATGGGAGGTGAGAGGACTCACCAGAGACAGAGCGGGGAGCAGAACAGGCAGATGGACTGAAACACACTGCTGCGGGGAGACAGGAGTATATGATAGGCGCCGTGTGGGTCAGCTCCCTGACCGGGGATTGAATTCAGGCCAGAATGGCTGGTAATAGCTTGATAGCACTTTGACTTAACGCTTGTGCTACCGCCTGCCAGGGAGGTGATCCACGTGGCGCAGCAGACCTCTCCTGTCTCTCCTGCTGCTCCCCCCTGCAGTGTGTTTCAGTCGATCTGCCGGTTCTGTTCCCCACTCTGTCTCTGGTGAATCCTCTCATCACCCCCACATACCTCTGTCCTGCACCCCAGTTCTTGAATGCATAAATCTTAAAAAAAAGAACTGGGGTACAGGCCAGAGGTGCAGTGAGCAAGAGAATCCACCAGAGACAGAGTGGGGAACAGAACAGGTGGACTCACTGAAATACACTGCTGAAAGGAGTGGTCAAGACAAGAGAAGTCTGCTGCACCATGTGGCTCAGCTCCCTGGTCAGGGATCAGACTTGTGCTGCAGTGGCTGCAGATGCTTCATAGTGTAGTGCTGGGCTTCTCTGGTGGCGCAGTGGGTTAAGCAACGCACTATGAAGCAAACCGCAGCCACAGCAGCACAAGTTCGATCCGATCCCTGCCTCTGGCCAGGCAGGGGACCCACATGGTGCAGCAGACCTCTCCTGCTGTGCCCGCTGCTCCCCTCAGCAGTGTACTTCTGTTGATCTGCCTGTTCTGCTCCCCGCTCTCTGTGGTGAATCCTCTCACCAGCCCCCATACCTCTGGCCTGTACCCCAGTGCTTGTATGCATAAATAAAAATCTTTAAAAAAAAAAAAAAAAACAGTGCAGTGCTTTACCCCTTGCACCACCAGGGAGGCCCTTAAAATTTATTTTTATTTATTTATGCATACAAGAACTGGGGTGTAGGCCAGAGGTGCAGGGAGGGGGTGAGCCGATTCACCAGAGACAGAGTGGGGAGCAGAACAGGTGGATCTGCTGAAATACACTGCTGAGGGGAGACAGCCAAATGTTCCATTTGGCTTAGCTCCCCAGCCAGAGATTTAACTTGTGCTGCAGTGGCTGGCAATAGCTTAATTGTGCTGAGACTTAACTCTTGTGCCACCGTGGAGGCCCTGTGTGTGTGGCTTTTCAAGATTCTTGCCAGGTTTGATCTTCATTATGATTGCACATAATACAAACACTGCATGCATGGAATGAGAGGACGACAAGGCTGACTTTTGTCCTCCCAGTACAAGCTCTTCTACAACCACCTTATCAGGTTAAAATTAACAATTCCCATCTGATAAGAAGCTGGGAAAAGAGCTTTAAGCTAACAGGACACGTATTATTAATAATGACGTTCCTTCTAAATGTATGTTGTAAACAAATGTATTAAAAGACCAACATGATTAATGGGACTTAAAAATGAATGGTCTAGTGCATGAAGAACAGCCAGCACAATCTTTTCAGTGCTTAAAATCATGCAATATTCAATTTAGTAATTTACAAAATTTCATTAAGGAATGATAAATGTACAGCTTGTGGATCTTAATTAAATGCCAAGTACAAGAAGCCATAAACCATTACAGAATCCCTTTCCTGCCACTGTAGAAATGACTGAGGTAATACACAGAAAGCCCAACGACATTATCATCGGTTCTTTCGTCAGCAAATGCTTCTGGAAGGCAAACATTTGAAAAAAACAAGCATAAAGCAGTGCTGGAATAGAAAAGGTTTGGATAAAAAGTGCAGACATTTATTAAAGCCCAATCTATGTAGAATATTTGCCAGTTGTTTTAATCACTAAATACACTAATACTATTTTTTTAGTGAGCCTCATGTACTGGAGAAGATATTTCCAACAGCTACAAGTAAGTACAACCAGAACCCCCTTTTTTCCAGATGGAGAAACAAAGGTACAGTGCAGTTATTCGGTCACTTAGGTTGTAAGGAGTCAAATTAAGAACCAACTGATTTAGCTTCAGACTCCCCACAGATCACAAGATCTTAAATTTTATTTTCATTTTAGGCAAGATTTATGAACATCTGGGGAAAGGGAAGTATGGCAGGTGGGTTGTTCTGATTAAAGAACTATTTCCTGAGAAAGTTTTGGGGCTCGCCCACTTGGAGCCCCAAGTGCACAATATACTACAGAGGGTCTTCTATGTGGTTATTTTTTTTAAAGTTTATTTATTTATGCATATAAGCACTGGGGTACAGGCCAGAGGTGTGGGGTGGGGGTGAGAGGATTCACCACAGAGAGCGGGGAGCAGAACAGGCAGATCAACAGAAGTACACTGCTGAGGGGAGCAGCGGGCACAGCAGGAGAGGTCTGCTGCACCATGTGGGTCCCCTGCCTGGCCAGAGGCAGGGATCGAACTTGTGCTGCAGTGGCTGCGATCTGCTTCATAGTGCGCTGCTTAACCTACTGCGCCACCAGGGAGGCCCCTATGTGGTTATTTTGAACAGAAGAAAAAAGTTTTTAAATATGGTAGTATCTTTGCGATATATTTAAATAAAATTGGAAGTGACCAAGAGAACATTTTGTACCACTGGAGAGACCCACCTGGTGACTAAGTCTGTAAAGTGTGGTCAAACCTAAAGATATTACATTATTTTTTGTTATTATGTTTTAGGCTTACTATACCTCCTACACTGGGCTTTTTCTAAAGAAATTCATGGAGAACCTTGAAAACAAAGACCTGAAAAAGCTGACTTTGCTGTCAGTAGCGACACAGCCAGGAAATTCATCTTCCATGGATCTGTTTTTACTTCATGTTTCTTCCAAGTTGCTGTTGTTTTTTTTAAGATTTATTTATTTATGCATACAAGAACTGGGGTAGAGGCCAGAGAGGTGGGGAGTGGAAGAGGAGGAGCTACTGAAATCCAGTGCTGAGGGAAGCAGCGGGCGAGGCAGGAGAGGTCTGCTGCGCCATGTGGGTCAGCTCCCTGGCTGGGGATTGAACTTGCACTGCTGTGGCTGTGGCTGCTTCACAGTGTGGTGCTTAACCCCTTGTGCCACCAGGGAGGCCCTCTTCCAACTTTTTAACAATAATAACAAAATTTATTGAGATATATACAATAAGCTATACATATTTAAAGTATATCACCTGTGATGATCGCTGGCCAGAGAGGTGACCACATGGTGCAGCAGACCTCTCCTGCCTTGCCCGCTGCTCCCTCAACAGTGTATTTTAGTAGACCCACCTGTGTTGATTCCCACTGTGTCTCTGGTGACTCCTCTCACCCCCCCCACACACACACACCTCTGGCCTGTAACCCAGTTCTTGTATGCATGAATAAATAAATCTTAAAAAAGTTTAAAAAAAGAATATATAACCTGATGTTTGACAGATGTTCCCCTTCTGAAACCATCACCATAATTAATAACTGTTTTGGTGGCTATTAAATACCATAGTGGATCAAACAGACCTTTGAGTCTGTCTAATGGCTGTATTTCAGTATGAAAACACTGCTGAAAAATAATATATGGACTGGCACAGCTCTCCACCCCTATGTGTGGAGACACATAATGACATCCTTCCTCAAGGAGACACTGCCGGGCTAAAGGATCCAGTCAGCATCCACAGTGTCAAATCATGGTGACAGTCTGTCCCTTGTCTCTTACTGTGGACTGTATGACACCTCACCTCTGTGGTCTCTCCCCAAAGCACATCTTCCCAGGTCTCACCAGCAGAAAAACACCAAACAAGTCCTAATAGAGCAGCGTCCTTCAAAATACCTGACCCTTTCTCCTCAAAACTGCCCAAATAATCAAAACTAGTTTGAGAAACAGCCAGAGTCCAGGGGAGCTTAGAGATACACTAAGAAGAACATGGTACCCTGCAACAGAAAAAGGACACCTGGGAAAAAACTTGGGAAACCTGAATGAAATGTGTCCTTTAGTTGAGAAATAAAAACTGTCTCTCTGCTTGAATTAAAATTAGTCATATTTTATTGGACCCAAAAGGCTCGGGGTTGTTACTTTAAAAATTCGGAAAGAATGTGTATCTTTTTTATGCTTTCCAAGTTTCTGTTCACGGTAGGACATGTACGTCATTGTAAATAACCAATGTATAGGGCACACACTGAAATTTTTTTTGTTTTTTTAATGGAGGCTGCTACTCTAACCACAAAGGGCTACTGACCAATTATTATTTTAAGTTCACCCAGGCCTGGATTAACTTGGCCAGAAAACTGAAGATTCCTCAGGAAATTATGCCCCATTCATGTCAGGGATTGTAAAAAAAGTTTTTAATTGTGTCTCCTGTGCATTTCTCTGGATACCTGTGTTAATCCACAGCGTCACGCACTAACAGTCTACAATTGTTAACACCTGCTAGACCTAATTTCCCCCAGTGGACAGAATAGACGAGTTCCTCTTACTGCACAATAGGAAGCAGGTTCTCCTTTTTTGGCTAAACACCACTTTATCCTTTGTCACAGAAAAAAAGAACCGGTTGCACATCACACAGACCTTGGTTCTGTTCAGAAAAGCATGTGACCTTGTGGCCATGTTTCAGCTGTGAAATGAGGGGAAGCCATAAGGCCCCTTGTAGTTCCTCCTTTCCCCTCTGTCCACATTCCCCACTCCTGATGAGTAATCTGACATACCATGTTCCTTTAGAGCAGACCCCTGGACTTCCCCGGTCTCAGGGACTCACCACATTCCAATGTGACTCCTAAGAGTACCAGTGTTACAGTAACACAAACCAGAGATTGCCAGGGCACCTGGGCTGCTCAGCCTCGGCTACTGGGCTCCAGTTTATAATTGAGAGCAGACAGGGAAGCAGGAGGCCCTCAGTCAGCTGGAAGCTGTGGGCACCTGAGGCTGACAGCCAGGTGGGCAGGGCCACATTCCTCAAAGGACAGAGCTGAGTCACCAAAGCAGAAACCAGGCAGTGAGTAAGATTCTCTACCCCACATGAAGGGATGGTGCCACCAGGGAGCACAGCGGAGCTGGTCTAGGGTGAGGCCTGCAGAGTAGTCCCTGCCTTAGACATTCCCAAGGGCGTTTCCTCTCGAAAGAAAAAGCTTTATATAGATACCACATCTACAGATCTCTATCGATTCAGGGGGAAGAGAGAGATGTGAACCTAGTGGCCGGGGCAGTAGAACCAAACTCCTGTCACCTCTGAACTGACCCCACTTGGGTAATGACTGTGTAAATAGAAACTCCTGCCCTTCTGCAGTCCCAAGCTTCCCCAGGCCTGCCATCCACATGAGTGCTGCTAATGGATAGAAGTCCCATAGATTCTATCAGCCAGGAGCTCCTGGGGTGACCCCCTCCCTCCCAGGACTCACTGCCTTCTGCAAATGACTGTGCCAGAGCTGGGTCCTGGTGTCTGCCCTACCCTTTACCAGTCAAAAGACCTCAACTTTTTGTAAAGGGGTAATACCCATGCGATCAGCCTTATGGCAATTGAGTGAGACACTGCATGTAAAGCAATTAGCAGGTACTAAAATAAATGAAATCAGTCTGTTAGATTTGGAATCAGCTAGTGAAGGCTTTCTGTTGGATTCTGTAGAGGGTGAGGTGACAGGTCACAACACACTGGTAGAAACTGGCTTCAGGAAATGAAAACTTTCATCTTTTTCACAACCTTCCTTGTAGCAAGGTGAGTGACCCAGAGAGGGCGAGGCAGAAGGGGAAGTGCTGATGTTACCAAGGTCCAGCCAGTTCAACTGGTTTTTATCCCAAGGCACTTCCTGGCCAGAGGCTCATAAAACATACTCTCCTCCCTTTCCAGTACCTTCCCAGGAAAGATACTGCCTCTGTGTACAAACGGACATTTACAGACACAGGTAGTGTTACCTTAACCGCAGAGCTATGTCAATGGCATCATGCTAAGCAACGGTGAGGACTGAGACGGTAGCTCTGAATTTATGGTAGTACCTGTAGCCAGACTTCCATGATTAGTGTTGTAAATGCAGTTACCAGGTAAACAAACCTCCTTCAATGACAAACACCGCCTCCTAGTGGCAGATTTAAGAAATTTAAGAAAAGAGGCTGCAAGCATTGCTCTGAAAATTAAAGCTCGAACCCCACTCACTGCTTCCAGTATCAATACTGGAATACAAAAAAGTCTCAATACTAAAACATATTGGTAGCTTAGAGAAATTTTGTTGGATAAAACTCTTGACTGACGTTGTTTAAGCTAATTGGTGCTTTATTCTTAAATTTGATCGACCAGTACATTTACAGGAAATCAATAGCTCAAAAGAAACTAGAGACAGGAAGTTTTAAAAGTTCTCATGTGTAAATTCTCATGGTTTTATTATCGTGAAAAGCAGAGATGTTAAAAGATAGAGTAAGACAAAGGAGCAGCTCTTAGGAAATTTAAAAGCATAACCACAAAACTCACTAGGAAGGCTGGAAGGTAAAGGCAAAGTAATCATCTGAGAATATGGAATAAAACTTCATAAAAATGGAACATCTTTAAAGAAAAAGAAGCAATCAGAGCAGTCCAGGGTTCAGTCAACTAGAATTTTGGAACCATAAAATACAACACTGAAGGAGTAATGGAGGATTTTTGAGTTCAATTCACTGTATTCAAGGGGAAGGCAATTTCCCTCTTATTTTTTTAATTACAGGGTTTTTAAAAATTCATTTTCTTACATCGTCGTTAATTTTTGGACAGTATTTGCTATCTCCCCCCAGGAGAAGTCCCCACAGTCCTCCCACCATGGCAGCACCACACTGGTGACCATCACCATAGTCTTTTGTGCTCTCCCCGCCCCTGCTGGATGCCTCCTATCTGTGGTTAGATCAAAAGTTTTGTCTTTTTCCTGATCCTTTCTTGGTTTCCTATACTCCACAAATATGTGAAACCATCTAATATTTAACTTTTTCCTTCTAATTTACTTCGCTCAGCATAATCCCTTCTCGCTCCATCCACACTGCTACAAATGACAAATTTATCTTTCTGATCGCTGAATACTGTGTATATATCACATACTCAAAGGGCACAGACGCTAATCTGAAAGGAAACCTGAACTCCAATGTTTATCGTCACACTATTTACAATACACTTACTTTTCATATGAAAAGTGAAATTCAGGCCCATGAGTCCAGCTTGTGCAATTAGATCACCCCTACCTCTGCCACTCAGTTCTCCAAGGAAGGTACCAGAAGAGTCGCATAGTAGGAGGGTAAAAGTCACCCCGACTTTCTCCCTTCCCCCGAGATTCCTGCCAGGGCAATAAAACACAGATTCTTGGTGGAAGTTAAAGTATTTATTGATGTGTTTAAACTCTGTACATTCTCCACAGATCAAGTTAAGAAGTTTGTAGGTGAAGTTTGTCTGTGCATAGTGGGAAGAGACACAGGTAGGGGCTCAGGGAGGAAGAAGGAAAAAAAAAGTCACAGGGAAATAGAAAAAAATACACCACAGTTACAGGAACCTTCAAAGTAAAAAAAAAAAAAAAAAAAGACTGTGAGCATCAACATCAACTATACAGGCATTACAAAGACGTGTGTAGGAAACAATCTTCACAGCTTTCCACGTGTTTACAGACACACAGTGTGGAACAGCCTCTTCCACAAGAAAGCAACCCCCCTGCCACCCGCCACTGTCGCCTTCTCTGAGGGACACCAAGGAAGGTGGTGACAGGAGGGGACAGCAGAGAGGTCAAGGTGCAGTGGGGCAAGGTGGGGTCAGTGCCTTCGGGGGGAAGTGTCCATGGAGAAGAAAGCATGTCGGGACATTACTGGGGAGGGGAGTGAGTAGCAAACGGCGGGTGGTGGAAGAACATCATATACAAACTACCAGCTAATTTCTGTGGAAGAACTGGATTTAAAAGGAAAGCAGTAGTGGCGGCCCTAATCTCTACACATTAGGCTCACTAAGAGGGGCTGGGACTCAAATGCTCTGAACTTCCTTGGGAACACCAGCCTTCCAAGGAACTGGTCCTCGATTCTGAGAGGCGCTCACGACGTGCTTCCCCGGTCATCACAGTTCCGCTTCATTTTGTTCCTCAGCAACTTCCTGAAAGCTCATTAAAAAGGGAATACTGCCTTCTTCTCTTTTCTTTTTTTTATAAAACCAGGACAGTGAAAGAGCCTTATAGAGTTGATTTATACAACGCAACTGGAACAAACAGCCTGCATATATAGTCTATCACTGAAAATCAACATTTTCCATTTGTATAGATAGCATGTATGAGACAATACGACAGAAGTGGGATTTCTGATTAATTTAAAAAAAAGTAAACTACCATCAGTCAAATATCTGCAATAGATCATTTTTTTTTTTCATTTCATTTAAGGTTTATATATCATATATTGTTATATTAACATTTTTTCACCCATTTAAAAGAATGGAAATTGTGATTCTACAGTAGTACTTTATAGTCTTAGTGACCCAGGAGGTCTGAATGTAAGATGAAATCCTCTGGAAGTAGCTGGTCAGTAGTCGATCCAAGACACTGGACCTCTCCTGCCCACCTGCACTGCCCCACGCCAACCGGGGGTGCTTGAGCTTCCTCCCACTTAAATCTGCATCTGCTCCAGGTATTTGTAGGTTGGGTTTTCGTAACCATGGTTCTGCATCTTGTTCAGGTGACGCTCTTCTGGGGTGAGCATGGGGTCAACCTGGAGGAACAGAGACTGCGCATCACTGAGGAGCACTGTGAGACAGCCACACGCTCAGGGCTGTGTGCCATGAGGGTCCCTGGAAACCAAAGCCAGTCTAGTGTCCTGCGCCACCGGGCAGACGAACAAGAGCTGGAGGTCAGGGTGCAGGAGGAGAAAGATAAGCTGGGGTCTACAAGCGTCATCCAAATTGGAGAAAACAGCAACTTCAACTTCTCTGCCCAGCCAGTCTCAGTTCTGCCACTCCCTACTTGGGACAGGCTGAGCGAGCTGGTGACAAGGAGAGGCACCAGCTGATTTCTAGGGGCTTCTCTAATCCTGAAATTCTACAATTACACCAGTGTCCAGCAGGAAAGGAAGCCAAATAACTAAGACATGCAACTGAACTAATCTTCCAGAGCATTTTTTTTTTTTTAAGATTTTTTTTTTTAGTGTGAGACTTAACCCCTGTGCCACCAGGGAGACCCAGCATACCGCATCCTTTACTGTAGTCATCTTCTAGAATCAGGATTTTGGATACTGTCACCACCCAAAAAATGAGCGGCAAGAAGTTCTAATTAAAAAACAGCAGAAGGTGGAATAGAAACCGCCTACTCTGGCTCTTTAAATTTCTCTGAGCCCTGTTGTTTTTTTCTCCATTAAGAAAGAGAAGCATTTGCCGCCCTTTATTCTTAAATATCTAACACATCTGAAAAAAGGAAACGCTAAGGAAATAATCTGAGAAAACCATTTCACCCTCTGCAGCCTGACATGCTCTTCCCACTTCCTCACATTCACAGACCCAAGAGTACTAACAGCCGCAGCAGCTCTTTGTGACAGGACCAGAGTGGTTCGGCTGCAGCCGACTTCCAAAACACGACCTAATAATCCAGTAGGAAACTGAACGGGGGCACCCTAGTTTGGTTCCCATAAAGCTCCCCACAGTGCAGAGCAACCCTCTTCAGCTCAGGGCCGACTCAGAAGGAAGCCCAGCCACTCACCTCCACGATCCCGTGGCTGATGGTTCCGTACTGTCTCTTCCTCAGCATCACCAGGCTGATGACAATGACGGTGGCGACGGCCACCGCGATGACCAGCAGACCAATGAGGGCACTGCTGCTCAGACTGAAATCCTCCCGAAGTGGCCTTGCTGATTCCTAAGATGACCAAGCAGATGTGCAGCTAAGCCCCAGGGACCACGCGCCCAGAACAAGGTCTCTAGCCCCAACGCAAGCAGCTGACTCAGTGTTGTCGCCAAACCTGAGGAGCACCCAGGTCCTGCTTCCCAGGGAGCCGTGCGTATGGGAGAACTCCCACTTTTCCCCAATCTCCATCAACAATCTAAGTTCAGTTTTTATCCAAAACTATGGGCAAGTGGGGATGAGGGACCTTAGACAACTGCTCTTCCACCTCCTATCTGAACTGAGAAGACGGGCAAGCAAAACAGCTGAGATACATGCACAACCCGGCACAGGTTGGCAGCCACTCACCGGCTCCTCCTCAAGGCCGCCTACTCTTTCAGCATTGAAAATCATTTCCTTAACATCCAGAGTCTCATCGATGACCTGAAAGAGCATGAAAGTGTCAGCAAGGGGGCAGAAGGAAAGCTTACTATAAACAGAGTTGGTTCTTTCTTTCCTGTTCTGTTTACTACGTGGTGCAGGAAGCAGATGCCTGACGGACACCCACTAGCCAGCCAGCTACCTCCACTCACCAAGCCCCGACACCCAAGAGAACAAATGTGGAGGCAATGTGACTGAAGAACAACTGGTCCCTGAAGGGCTTCCACCTGCATTTCCCTTTAGCTAAGTACTGTGAGAGCCATTTCATGACAGATTACCAGGAAGGCAAAAGCAGTCAAGGGCAAGCCAGAAATAAACAATAGAAAATCCTGGTGGCGGAAGGGGATAAGCACTGCACTGTAAAGCATCCATAGCTACCGCAGCATGAGTTCGATCCCCGGCCAGGGATGTTATCCACATGGTGCAGCAGACCTCTCCTGTCTCACCTGCTGCTAACCTCAGCACTGTATTTCAGTTAATCTGCCTGCTCTGTTCCCCACCCTGTCTCTTGTGAACCTTCTCATCCCCTTCATCTCTGGCCTGTACACCAGTTCTTGTATGCATAATAGAAGGTATAAACCTAAGACAGTATAAAAACCAAACTGAATTCTATTCTATATTCAAGTTATTCTCTATTCAATATAAATGGCCTCTCATATCTTATTCCTATCTTTAGTTGCAAATACTTTTCCTACTAGTTATTGCTGAGAACAGTTCTTCATTCTCTCGCACATGCAGAAGGTAAACCCCCAGAGGAGCCGGGGTTCACCCGTCTGCTCCCACACGGGAGAAGAACACATGAAGGTTCTCTGGGCATCTGAAATGAGGCCACTCACTCAATTACTCTCCAAAGTAAAATGGAAGAGAGAAATGGCTCACCATGTTTTCATCCACTTTATTCTTACTGTTAATCACTTTCTCCTCGGCACCTATCAGTTCTCCATCCTGTTCTCCTGCTCCAGAGCCTGTGTGGAGAGAGCACAGCTGAGTGTCCCAGGTCGGGCTGGCCTCGCAATCTCACAGAAGCTGCAAACTCCCTCCTGAGAGCCAGGGAGTTCTCAGGAGACACTGTCTACTACCTATCACCCCCGGCCCCCCTCCCCGCACCACACTCGGTGTACTACTTTATTCACATTTTTGAGGATGCACCTTGTTCTACAAGGATGAATGACACAAGCATTTCTCAGCGAACAATGGGTATAATGGAGGACAGAGGGCTTACTTGTAGCCAACTGGGAAAATGGAATGTAAGCCTTCAGAAGACAATGCTTATTGTTAAGGTAAAGCTGTGCCTGGAGGTGTCTGAACATGGAAACACAGGGTGCACCTTCTGGGACATCACCCAGCACCTATTACCCCATCCAATATCACCTATTACCTCCCACACCCTGGGTTCCCTCTGAATGAGAGCTGCCACAGGCAGTTCTGCACACGGCGAATCTGCTTATCTACCGTGAGCACCAGTCACAGGTGATTCTTTTGCCTGAACTACCCTCCCTGACCTCAAGCCCTTGCAATTTGTCTCTCAAGCAGCTCTGCTTAGGAGATACCCCCAAGTTAAAAATCACTGCTTTATAATGACTTCTTCTGTCTCCTGGACTGTAACCCTTTCAGAACCTGCAGCAGATGATCACAACCTCAATGGTTATTAGAGAATGAACAGGAAAAGCAGCATTCCGTAAACGGAGAATTCTAAAGCAGGCTGGAAGGAACTTTCCTACGTAGCGACAAGAAAATAACAGCAGTAATCCTCTAATCACAGTCAGGCATCACCTGAGCCAACGTCACTTGTGCCTGGAACTCCAGTGTGTCCAAGGCAGTGTGACTGTACGCAGCACAAACCCAAGAAGAGGAAGGAAGATGAGATCCTCTTTATTTTTAGCTCCAGAGCATGTGATTTCTAACAGTCCTCAGTGTTTCTCATTGATATTATAAACCACTGCCTACAAACGCCCAGGACCTGGATCTCCTGGTGTGCTGAGGCAACTACCTGCAAGTGAGTTTGGTTCTCACAAGAGTCCTACATAGCACCTGCCGTCCCCGGGCTTGCCAAAGGCAGACAGACAGCAGGCCCAGCTACGGCAAAGCCCCCCAGCTTACAGCTAGATGCTTGATGATGAGCAACTACTGACAGCCACTGCGGCTGTGGCTGCACCAGCTCATTAGCGTGTAGTCCCAGTGGCACTTTTTCTCCCAAAGCTTTCACTGTAAAGAATTTCACAACTTGTTTCTAGGGTAAGTCAGGGCTGGCTTTTGTAGTTTCAAAAATGCCAGTGAACAGCAAATTCTGCACATCATCTCTTCGAGAGAGTGGAATCTGTAGAACAGCTGCTCGGTGGTGCTCAGGTTCACGCCTAACAAACCCTAGTGCCCATCTCTCTCCTCAGAGCTTTGAAGATCCTAAAGGCAATATATTCCCTATTTGAAAAATAACGTGGCACCAAGTAATTTAAAGTCCTACAAATACGTGGTAAAACTGACGTTTCTTAAACATGACCAAAACCACTTTGGGTTTTATGGAAAGCATCAAGTGACTTCATGAGGCCAAAGTTTATGTTTAAATTATCCCTATTACCAATAGGGATAACAATGAAGGCACAAATCGGTTAAGCTTCTTAAAAAATTCACCTTTCTGCATAAATACCTGTGCTGTTCAGAGGAATGCTCACAATGCTCTCCAAGAAGGGGCCTATGCAAGTAGAACAAAACAAAGCATCTTTGTGCAAGCGGTGTCGGAGAGGCTCAAACGACACTCGTATGGCGTCCTGAGAAAAGCTGTGCCAGAAAACCCCACATTCTTGCCATCCATATCGGCCCGCCCATATTCAGTCCGGCAAAGTCAAAAGAGCAGGCTCATATAACACGCTGAGCACACAGCACCCCTGCACTGAGGGTGGCACACTAGGGGCTGTCACAACCCGGGAACACTCGGCAGCCGACACTGGCATTTGCTCTAACAGAAATCACTTGGGCTTTGAGCACAGAGGGAGCTGGCCTCAATTTCTGGCTCCTTCACTTCTTCAACTGAAGCCCTAATCCAAGAAAGAGAATTAAAATCCCCGACAGGTGTGCTCCGTGGATTCAGCAAGACCACGCACGCGACCCACTCGGCACAGTGCTGCCATCAGGGTACCTTCTTCTGAAACCTGGAGGCTCACTATAGCAAGAACTCACTTGTCCCAACCTATTTCAGCCATTAGCTTCCATCTAAAGTCTGTGGAGTGCTAAAACTCAGAGGACAGACAGTTGGACACAGACAAAGGACAGCTGAAAAGGGAAAGGATGCAAGTAGGAGCAGCAGAAAAAAGAAAACAAATCTCCACCTAACCATAAATTAAGCTAATTAAATTTCTCCTCTCCCCCCGCCCCCCCCCCCATGTACCAGGCCACTTGTAACAAACTCCCTTCCGCTGGATCTATACTGAACAGTCTACCCAGCTTTAAAAGGCTTTATGAAGAGATCTATTTTAGAAGGCAGCTATGCTCACCACTATACCACCAGCGCAAAAGACTGTTTTGGTTACTCTGTGTTCTCTGCACATCCAGAAGGAAAGCTTAGGATGGTCACCTTGTCACCAATACCACCGACACTGGGTCCTAGATGCTGGAGACACCAGCTCTACTCACAACCACGTCTAGAGAAATGAGGTGGAAAAAAGCCAGGTGATGTGAAACAGAAAATGTAACAGCTGACACGCTGGGGAGGTGAAAAGGAATGAAGGTCTTAAGGGGAACATCTTTGACAAACCAACCTTTTTTGATTGGGTGGTACAACTCCGGCTGAGTGTCTAGCAGAAAGGAAAACAATAAAAAAAAAAAAATAGCACAGGAGATTAAGAAAGAAAACAAGCTTCTTTCAAAATTCCTGTCTTAGAATTTCTCTGTAATGTGAATAAAAGACTTTCTTCCTTAAAAACCATGGCTGAAGTATCTCATAAACAAACCAGCAAATAACTTAAACTGTTGGAAAGAAGGGGATTTTATCTTGGCTCTTTAAGGGGAAATTGTGGGAGATTTCCAAATTACTTAGCTTAATGCGCAAAGCTATTTTTCTTCAAAAAACAGAAGTCAGTATTGATTGTGGTTTTCTGATAAGGAGACCGGGTCGCAGCCCAGATGGATCCAAGGTGCCCCTCCCCCACAAATGTGTGCGCGTGGCAACCTGCAGCCCTGTGGCGGTCTGGGATTTGTGTGAGTGGATTTGAGGAATGCAGTGGTACCTCTGTTTGCCCGACGCTTCAGATTTGGTCTTATGACTGGAGGGTCACCTGCACTGAGTTGGGCGGCCTGACATAACTAGCTTAGAAGACATTTCTGTTAAGTTCTGTCCTTCCCACTCAGTGCTGTCCTCCTCCATTCTGATCCCTCCATCTGCTCAAGAGGTAAGAGACTGTACTCAAGGCTGCTGGGGTTCAAATCCTGACTTTCCACCTACAAGCTGCGTGACCCAGGGCAGACATGTAACCTCTTTAAATCTTGGCATCCCCACACAGGGACAGCCCCAGTACCTACCTACCTTAGAGAGATGAAATGAGAGTCCGTGTTCGGTGCTTAGCTAAAGCTGGCATCCAATAACGGCTCTAGCTCTGACCACTATTTTTATCATCCTCACCATCAGCAATGGACAAATAAATCTGATTCCACACCCTGGTCTCAGGGCACCGGTCTCAGCAGCTTGTTTATTTCTAGTGCAGAGTCACAGCTTTTAGAGATTCTTCTAGACATCAAGAACCAGCAAGGGAAGAGAAGCTGCATGCCCCACTGGGAGTCGGGGGACACGGCTTCTCAGCACCACCTAATACCGCCAGAGCTGTGACAGTGACAGGTTCCACCCCCGCCCCCCAGGCGCTTTGTCGCCCACCTCCCGGGAGAATTATGGAAAGAAAGTGGCACCAGATAACATGAAAGTGCAATTTAAACTGCAAAGTGCTTTCCATTTGTAGGTATCACACACAGCTGATGGGACCAGGAAAGCACTGGGCTTTAAACAAGTCACCTATAAAAAGGGACACATGTCCCTAACCTCCGGTGACACTCTGCAAGCACCCAGCACAGTGCCCACACAGACAGGTACGCAGTGAACCCAGCCTTCCTTTCTGTGCCCGATGGTCACCCAGGAACACAGACTCCTCCAATACACGTGAGGCTCAAAACTCTGACTTCAACCTTAATTGTGACCCCCCTCCCCAAGAAACTGTGTGGTCCCTCATACATACCTTCATTTTCAGGTAAGGATGGAAAGGGATGGAAGGGGTGGAATGGCGAAATCTCATCACTCTCTTCCGAGCTCACCCGGACATCCACGGGGGTCTCTGAGATGGAGGCGGTGAACTGGTCCATGTCTGCACGCTGTTCTTGAAGCAATTCATCTGACAGAGAGAGAGGAGAGAATCAGATTTTCAGGTAGACCAAGTTTCTAGGCTTCAAACCACACCCACCCTCCTACCCAAAATACCTTTCCCTGATTCTAAGGAATCTGTCACACAGTAGAATACCCTGGCACTGGGAACCCTAGGGTGCCATCTTGGCTACCCCTTTCTTCTCGACAATACCCTCTGGTTAAAGTGACTTCATCCAATGGCACAATTTTAAATACCACCCATATGTCATGCCCCCCAAAGCTGTATCTCATACCTACTGCCCTGGCTCATCTAACAGCCCACCTTAAACCTCCACTTCAAGTCCAACAGCAGTTTCCACTTTAATAAGGATAAAGAGAATTCTTGATCTCAGTCGACTTTGGCAGCACCATCCACTGGGGTGCTCACAGTCAAATTAGGTGCTCGATATCCTTGATGCTTTTCCTTCTCTCGCCTCCCTCATCCAACCATCAGCGTATCCTTGGCCCTCTTCCTTTGCACATCTCCTGTATCACCATCTTAGTGCCCATGACCATCAATCCCACCTCCTCTGGATTTTCACAATCACTTCCGGGTGGTTTCAATTTTAATTAATTCTCTACACAGCAGCCAAGTAACTTTTTAATTCACATCATTTTTAAAAGCATAATCTAGAGGCAGTGACTCCCTAGTGTTAAACCTTCTAGTGGCTTTCCACTCTCCTGAAATAAAATCCAACCCTCAAAAAACTGGTTAACATTGGCTTCTGCCTGTTTCTTGGGCCTTATTTTACCCTCACTATGTTCTAGCCATAGTGAGCTACTCAGATGTGCCCATTTGATATAAACTTCAGGCCTCTGTGGTAGCCACTGGCCCTGCTAACAAAGTCTTTTCTCCACGTGGTCTGTGCAAGGACAGCTTCTTCTTGCCATTCGGACCCCAGGTCACTGTCCCTGAGACAGCCTCACTTTACCCAAGTCCCTCTCTCCACATGGCACTCTTCACTATCATCACTTGTTTGCTTGTTTATTGCCTTTCTCCTACTACAATGTGCTTCAGGAGATGTTACTGTCTACTATTTTATTTGCTGACACACAGTAGACAGAAGATCACAGGAAATTCTCCCAAGTACACTGCAATTTCACACCCTAGATTTTATTTCCGGTAATAGTGAAGGTCAATGAAACTCAAGGCTCAGTGGCTTGGAGCCAATACATCTGTCCTCGGCGACTCCTTGACACTGCCAAGCAAATGCCAGTGAATTCTGAACCATGGCAGACTAGTGCCAGCTTCATGGCCTTGCGTGCCCCAATTCTCACTCCCATCCCCTGGGCCGCAGGCAGAAGTCCCTCCTGACCTCCACACAGTCAGCACCCACCGATTTCCTCCTGGATTTCTTGGGCTACGTAAGGTACTTTGTAGAGCAGAGAGAGGCTTTGGTTCCTTCTTTCTTCAATCACAAGGAGGTGAGTCATCACCTGGAAGCACAGTATGGTAGAAAGGTTGTCATCAAGCAGCAGATTACTGGAGGGAGAGACACTCACACACCTCTGCAAAGACCGCTGAAAAGGCATGTCTGGAGTCCAGCAAAGCAACTGGTCGGAGGGCACAGATTAATTCCCACACTGCACTTACAGGCACTGAAGTACAAACACAAAGAGTGTGATACCCTGGGGTGACCTGAATATTTATCCACAGGGAAAGCTCCAGGTGAAAAGAGCCCTAAACCTCCACTAGCCAATTTTACCACAGATAAGATGGCTAAAAAAAAGAATGAAATCAATGGCACAAGGGGTTGAGCTGCAGCACTATGAAGCGTCCGCAGCCACTGCAGCATCGGTTTGATCCCAGACCACGGAGCTGACCCACATGGGACAGCAGACCTCTCGTCTCGCCCACTCCCCTCAGCAGTGTATTTCAGTCAGTCGGCCTGCTCTGTTCCCCACTCTGTCTCTGGTGAATTCTCTCACCCCTGCACCGCTAGCCTGTAACCCAGTTCTTGTATGCATAAATATTTTAAAAATTAAAAAGTTAATTCAGAGGAAAAGGGACTCATGCATTTTGTCTGGTGAAGTAACTGCTCAAGGTGAGTAACAAATAATCACATTGGGTAACAAAACTAGTTTATTCCTATTTAAATTAGCTATTCTTTCAAAGATTTACACTGAGATATAAAGAGACCTGATATTAAGGAGTAATAAGGATTTATCTGTTGTTTTCCATAACTCACTACTTATTTACTGTAAGGGTGCCAAGGCTGTTTATCCAAAGAAAGAACAGGCAGTCATTAAAACTGATTATTTACTTTTAAAAAAAGATTATTTATTTATGCATATAAGAACTGGGGTACGGGCCATAGGTGTGGGGGTGAGAGAATTCACCAGAGACATAGTAGGGAACAGAACAGACAGACTGACTGAAATACACTGCTAAGGGAAGCAGTCGATGAGATAGGAGAGTTCTGCTGTGCCGTGTGGGTCACCTCCCTGGCTGGGGATCGAACTGATGCTGCAGTGGCTGTGGATAGCTTCATAGTGCTATGCCTTAACCCACTGCACCATCAGGGAGGCCCCTGGTCATTTACTCTTAAAGCTTTCTGGGGAGGAAATGAAAGGTGATTTGGGCTACTACCCACCCCAGTAGGATAAGTGCTGTCTGTGTATTTCAGCCACACAAGCTATTTGGATGGTAACCTTAGCTGGTTACACCTGCAGTTACAGAGCTCTTCCTGAAGAGGGCACTCTAAGGCAACAGATAGAGCTTGAAGCCATGAACATGAAGGGTCAAAATGGAGAAATTAGTTCAAGATGATTTGATTGTAGGCTGATGTCTCTTGACCTTTTATTTAAAAACAAAGATGAAAGCCATTTAATTTTATATTTGCCATTCTTTCAATCAAGTAAGCTGATGAGAAAGCACAAAACTGAGCTGCCTTAGAGGGGAAAAAATGCAAATGGAATATTGAAATATAGCATCTGCAATCTTGGCGGGTGTTGGTCTTTGTTCGACTTCTTAGGACAAATTACGGAGCCATTTGAGGGAGGACAGTTCACCCACCTACAGGGTGGAATACTGGTATTAGGGTCCTTACAGTAAATCCTTGTGCTTCTGTACCAGTGAGGAAATGCAAAGATTCACTCATACCCCAAGCCAAATATGCACATAATGCTATGATAGGCTGAACACATTCAGGTTTTCTAGAGCTTGATAACAGACCAGGCAAAAGATTTGTGTATTTCAGCAGCAAAGTCTCATGAGAATTGAAGGCTAAGAGTAGACAATTGTTACCACACAGCAGGGTTGGTTTTTCCCTGAGATTTTTAAGGCTCGAAGGTTGTACTGCCCATGTTAGGTGGGGTGATGCTTTGATCTTGCTAGCAGGTGACATTCCCTAATTGGTACCCATATTCTGATCAAGGTTTCTCCATTCCTATACTCTCACCACACACCAAAAAAGGCTATTTTTCTGTAAAATACTTCAACAATAGTCCTTCCTTACAGAAAAAACACTTGAAAAAAGATTACATTAGGAAAAAAATCATGTTGACTGGAAAAACTGAACTCTGGAGCTGCATGCACTTTCCCACCTGAGTGTCCTGGAAGCTACCACAGCATCTCTGACCTTTCCTCCTCCACCTCTACCGCAGGCTGCTTAAAACAAAGCCTTGAGCGCCAAAAGCTACATCACATGCCTCTGAGGGCCTCAGACCCATGTCCTTCCCACAATATTCCTTCCCTTTGAGAGCCCGAAGTCCTTCTTTCCCCAATCATTCAACTACTGACATGAATTCTGCATGTTAAGGACAATTATTCTTTCTCTTTAGTTAGTATTTGTGAGCTGCTTAAGGGTACACAGTGGATTCAACTTTGTATCATCAAATGTGGATGCAGAACCTCGGATACATGCAAACTTCTGCTCAACAGAAAGTGCAATAAACCCAGCCTGCTTCTCCTGGGACTTCTGAACATATTACCTTACAGTCACCACATACACCCAACAGGAAGCTGAGGGAGGAATTCCTGGGATGATGAACAAGCACCCAGATTTATGAGTGCACCCCAACTATACTGTCACTGACAACCAGCAAAGCATAGATTCAAAATATGAGGGGAAATAAGATCAGCCATCATCATAAGGACCTCCTGGAAAACCAAGAGACCAAATGCTCAGATTTCCTGGTTTAGAAGGAAGCCACAGTCCTGCAGGCAAGTTTATTTTCTATGAATGCAGGAGAGTAAAACTCCAGTTAGTATATGGACAATACTCAAATTAGAAACAGCACCGAAAAACAAACCGCAACAGGAGCCAGCACAGAACAAAACCTGAGAATGTGAAATGTCTGCTTAAACAGAAATCACAATGCATGAAACGAAATTTTTAAGATCTGCTTGATGCAGCTGCCAAGAAAAAGCTTTCACCATGCATCTGCTGAAGTATCCTCAATTACAAATAAACTGATAAAAACGATTTTGAAATTGACCTTTCAATATAATCATGCAGTCCTAAACTTTCAAAAACCAAAAAGGACTTAATACAAAAAAGGCTTAGAGGGTCTCCCTGGTGGCGCAGTGGGTTAAGCAACGCACTATGAAGCAAACCGCAGCCACTGCAGCACGAGTTCGATCCCTGCTGCCGGCCAGGGAGGGGACCCACATGGTGCAGCAGACCTCTCCTGCTGTGCCCGGCAGACCTCTCCTGCTGTGCTGAGCAGCTGTGCCGCTGCTCCCCTTAGCAGTGTACTTCTGTTGATCTGCCTGTTCTGCTCCCCGCTCTCTGTGGTGAATCCTCTCACCCCCCACACCTTTGATCTGTACCCCAGTGCTTATATGCATAAATAAATAAATCTTTAAAAAAAAAAAAGGCTTGGAAAAGATATTTTTAAAATACTACCTTTGCAAAAACCAGCTCTTGTACCTAAAGTCTCTGGAAACCAGAAAGCATTTCTTATGGTTAAGAACAAGAACAACTGTCTGTGCTGTGCAGCTATAGACCTGAGCAGCCTCTCCTGGCTAGAATCTAGAAACACTGCCAGAGCCACCTCTGCTCTGTCTTGTGTACCTGGGGTTTCATCTGGGCCGCTTTTTCTGGGTCGACAGCCAACACGTGCTGGTAATGACGGATGGTATGCAGGCGGTCTTTGTTCTCAGCACGCACATAACGCCGCAAGGCCTGGAGGATGCGATGGGGCTGCGAGAGAGAACAGGTGTTTCACTATCCAGAGACAAGAGAATGGAAAAAAGGAAGACTGAAGCTTCAAAAATTCACCTAAAAACGTAAAGTTCAGTGAAGCAGAAGAACGAAAGCTGTACTTTTGAAAGCCTTTAGCTTACTGTGTAGCTCTGAAGCTACCTAACTACCAAAAGCCAAGTTCAAAGTTCTAATGACTCCTTAAAAAACAATATTTTCTAGAATCTCTTAAGCCACTGTCCTTCTCTGAACTGTTCTTTCCCTAAGCTCAGCCTGACACCTTAATTACATACTGGCTAGTACCTGTCAATCAGAAAAGAGTACTCAGGAAGGGTGCAAACACCCTCCCTCCCTTCTAAAACTTTCCATCTCCCCACAGCAAGGAGGGGTAAGAGTTAAAAAGGGATAAAAAAGTTTGGCATCACTAACACAAATGGACTTCAGTGTCAATTACCCAATCTTTTCTCATAATCTTATTTAGACTAGAGCTGGCTCAAAAGTCTGACCTTGGAAGGCACATCTTGTTTTCTTTGAAAGTAAGACTACCACAGAAAATTCGATAATTGGACAATTGCCAACCAATAAGCCAAGGCTATGTTTTTCTAGCGCAGACTACTTTCACTTCACAGGTGGCACCAGCAGGCTTGCAGTGCAGTGCTAAGCTTACATAGCAGAGACCAGACAGAATACCTGTTTCTCCCTAATCTTCTTTCCTGACCTCCAGCCTTGCCAGAGCTTGTCATTAAAAATCTAAGTTTTTCTGACCTGTGTGTCATGCATCAGTCCTCTGCACAACTAAGGATTACAGTCCATGTAGATTCTGCGCGCTCACCCGTGGAGGGTCGGACTGCAAGGCGGCCAGGTAGTTTTCCAGGGCCACGCGGCGGCGGTCACTCAGCATCGCTTCGACTCGAGCCAGGTGGGTTTCTACCAGCTGCTGTTTCTCGCTGGCTGCCTCCTTCTCTAAAGCTTTAACCATCGCCTGGAAGTGCTACACCAAGGAGGAGGAAAGACATGTAATTCACGGCATCTGGAGGAAGTCTACACTAACAGCTTAAGACCTGGATGTTTGTTTGCATTTCTCCATGCCTGCTGCGAGCCCAGGGCCGGTTCAGAGTGGAGCATCGAGAGAAACTTTTTTGCTTCCTTATCTAGAGGGCACAGTGAATCTTTTTTTTTTTTTTTTTAAATTTATTTATTTATGCGTACAAGCACTGGGGTACAGGCCAGAGGTGTAGGGGGGTGAGAGGATTCACCACAGAGAGCGGGGAGCAGAACAGGCAGATC
>JAGFMF010011417.1:8005722-8047325 GCA_019455555.1 Galemys pyrenaicus
TGGTGGGTTGTCGCTTTGTTTTGGCTAATGTGTCCTTTGCTGAACAGAAGCTTTTAAGTTTGATGTAGTCTCACCTGTTTATCCTCTCTTTCACTATCTTTGCTTTAGGTGTTGTGTCTCTAAAGATGTCATTGATGTATATGTCATGTAGGGTTTTGCCTACTTTTTCTTCTAGTAATTTTATGGTTACAGGTCTTATGCCTAAATCCTTAATCCACTTTGAGTTGATTTTTGTGCATGGTGAAAGGCAGTATTCTAGTTTCATTCTTTTGCATGTAGCAGTCCAGTTTTCCCAGAACCACTTATTGAACAGGCTGTCTTTATTCCATTGTATATTCTTTGCTCCTTTGTCAAAGATTAGTTGTCATAAGTTTGTGGGTTTGTTTCTGGGCTTTCTATTCTATTCCATTGGTCTATGTGTCTGTTTTTGTTCCAGTACCATGCCGTTTTTATGATTAGTACTGGTGACTTTCTATGGGCAGACAGAAAACACAAGCACACACATGACATATTTTGGTTCACATCTTCCCATAACAAGCAGGAAGCCAAGAGAACTAGGCAGCATTTCTATGGTACTTGCCAAGCTTCTGCAGCATTCCTCCCTGAGAGAACTGCTGAGCCTCAAGCTTTGTCACATCATATACTTGGAAATAAGGCCTGCACACCAGTCACTAGCCACTTGGTCTCAGGTCAAAAGAGAAGGCTGAGAGTATCTCTAAGGTAAGTAGGTTCAAACTTGACCCAGGCAAAAAGCAGTTTTAATTTTCTGGCAACACTTACCTCCTGGCAGTACTGAAGAACTTCTTCTTTTGTTCCAAAGCAGCTCTTAGTGCCTGTTGGGTCAGGTTCCCATTTCCCAGTCTGTATGTTCACATGCATATTTAACTTCCCACAAAGCATTGCAATTTGAGGCTCGGCGACAGCAAATCCTGTTCCTGCATTGGCTGCCAGAGCCTATACCCAAGGAGGAAAAAAAGAGCAGGTTTACTCCAAAAGGGCCAGGACAAAGGCACACTCGTTCACTCTTTTGTGACAGAGATGATCACTTAAGAATCTTTATTACTTACCACAGCTTCCTAAACAAATCATTCTCCCAGGAGCCATTAAATAATAAAAGGACAAAATCAATCAAACAAAAAAACCTCTGAAAGTATGAGATCAAAGTGAAAGGTCGATGGAAAATCTAACACTGGATTCTCAACTGGATACTCTGACTATAAACCTATAATCCAGGTACCATCCATTCTAAAGACGCCAATCAATCTCCTTTCTATTCCTTAATTTACCAAATGACAAAAGTACAGAGCAGCTAAAAGTTGGAGTGATTTTACTGAATTCACACAACAAAATTTCACCGAGCAAGTACTATGTTGCACAGCAATGTGCTCAACGCTCAGGACACAAGAAAGCGTGAGCACAAAGCGATGGCCAAACCCACTCTCGCGGGGCTTCCAGTCTAGTGCTGGAATCACCTCTCACCCAGAAAGCATGATCCCCTGCCAGATGTGTGAAGAAGGGGAACTCACAGTGCCTGAAGCACCATATGAAAAGGGTATCCAACTTACGACTGGATAGGGAGGGAGCTAGGGGAGCTTCCTAAAGAGAGTGACACTTGCATAGAGTTTTGACACAGGTGTGTCTGAGGTAGGGTTTAGTTCCAGAAAGGTGGAGAGGCTCCCAAGGACCAGACTAGACAGTCTATAGGCCAGAAAGGATTTTGGTCCTTGTCCCTGGAAGTGCTGAGAGGTTTCATGCACAAAGTTAATGTTTTCCAAATGCAGCATAGATGCTTCCTCTGGCTGCAGGGTGAGAAGCAGACTGAAAGGAAACAAGAGTGTACGAAGAGGGAGGGCTCGGGAAGCTGAAGCTGCAGAGGCCAAGAGTGAGGTAATGGAGGCCTGAGCCAAGGCAGTGGTTGAGAGACAGTCAGGAGATCACAGAGCAAAACGGGCAAGACCTGGAGATGGATTAGCCAGAGGGACAGGAAGAGGAAGGTGTCAAGTCTGGCTGCATTATTCAATGAGCGTCATTCTTGGGAACAGTTCTAAAAGGGATTTCATCCTGTGCTAGGTAAAAATCCCATAAAATTCCTCTTTGGTTAGTGGCCTCTTCTTTAAGCAAAGATGGTAGTCATTAACCGCTCACAAGTCACAGGTAAAGAACAGAACAGGCGTTATGACTGGAAGGGTCCAGCGAAGCCTTCCTTGTGGCTCAGAAAACAGCCCTCTCTGCACTTAGAAATCCGGCAGTGTGGAAAGCTACTGCCCCACTGGAGTTCTGTAGTGTAAAAATTCTTCAAAATAAAAATTAAAGTTTTTTTTTAAGTGTTAAAACATAAGGGTTAAATTGCATGCTCTTTATTTTTGATTTTCTTTTTAAAAAACTTATGCATAAAAGAACTGTGGCACAGGCCAGAGGTAAGGGAGGAGTGAGAAGATTTACCAGAGTAGGGAGCAGAATAGGCAGATCTACTGAAATATACTGCTGAGGGAAGCAGCGGGTGAGACAGGAGAGGTCTGCTGTGCCAGATTGAACTAGTGCTGCAACTTAACCCCTTTCACCACCAGGGAGGCACAAATTGCATGTTCTTTATAAAAAGTGCATTAATGTGAAAGAAAGTGTTTTCCTATTGAGAAAAGGCAGGGCCTCCCTGATGGTGCAGGGGTTAACCTATCAGCCCTATCAAGCTATGGGTAGCCACTTCGGCATGAGTTAGATCCCTGATGAGAGAGCTAACCCACGTGGCACAGCAGACCTCTCCAGTCTCGCCCCCTGCTCCCCTCAGCAATGTATTTCAATAGATCCACCTCCTCTGCTCTCTACGCTGTATCTGGTGAATCCTTTCACCCCGCCCAGGAAAGCTCTGGCCTACACCCGTTTTTGTATGCATAAATAATTAAATCTTTAAAAAGGGGGCAGATCTGAGTTTTAAAATAATGGGAAAAAAATACTTTCTAGCAACATTCACTTACCTATGCTGATGGACTACACAGATGTAAACAGTTCTTCAATCATGAGATTGCATTTGATTTTAAATATATTATCTTTTTCTAGCACAAATTTACCATCCTACACGTTTTGCTTAGGAGCTTATTTCAATTAATCTGCCTCTTACTAGTAGAAGAGAAGAAAGCTCAAACACTTGTTGGATACCTGGCAGGGGGTGGGGGGGTGGTTAATTTGGGATTTAAATGTTGCCAAAATCAATCAGGGTTGAAGAACAGAATTAAATCCAATGAGAACAATTAACATCTTTATTAACAAGTGTTGACTGTAGACCTACTGTGACATTTATTAACATCAAAGGCAGATCCTATACCTTCAGTATATATAAATGCAGATAAGCTACATACAGACTGATACAAAGTCCTGTCGCCCCCAAGGAAAGAAAAAGCATTTAAGGGTATTTATTGCAAGGAACACACACACACACCTATTACAGGTACTCTGATGCTGTCTGAGTCAAACAAGTCATTAAAAGGTATAAGGATGCACAAGACAAATGTGTTTAATTCTCACACCGAGTTCAAGATGTAAAAACAAAATGCCACGCCCACTGGCCATTCTTCTCTTGGAAGCCATATCTAAAGGATATGGCTAGAAAGGAAAATGGGTACATATAAATGAGACCGGACAAGGGCAAAGGAACTTCAGGGACACTTTTGTGAGCTGAAACCAGTGTTCTCTCCCTGCACAATATCCTTCCTACTTCCAGAGTCCAGACAGGAATGAAAAAAAATCCAGGAAGATATAATCTGTGAGAAAGCCAAATCGACAGGTCATAAGGAAAGCATTTCCTAAGCCCGTTATAGATGAGTGAGCACCATTTACAGCTGGAAATTGTTGAGCACTATCTCCTCGATTCTCTCCATAGCCATGTATATTTGAATACGAAAGGCAACTAACAGGATTTGGGGTGTGATATCTAGTTTTTCACAAGGGGCAGAGGGTGTGAAGAAAACCATTTACCTGTTAAATTCCAAATACAGGTAAGAAAGTGTCAATTACTTATGTAAGTTCCCTGAGCCACAGCCATGGAGTGGTCAAAATCGTGCAGGAGGCCATTTATCAGCACCAAAGATTACCTTGCACATGTTACTCATTACGGTTGTTGGCTAAAAGACCACAAGAGTTCCAACTGGATAAACGTTCAGTTTATGGGTCAACCACGGAGGGCAATACATCAGTGGTAAGTGCATTTGATCTTTGTGCTGAGACGGTCAGTGTTACCTTCCCTAAAGAGAATCTGAAATACCAGAGGTTAAAGCAACAGGAAGAGGCAGCTCGGCAGCAACAGCTCCTCACATCAGTTACCACCAAGAGAAAGGAGACTACCTGGAATCATTCCAGACAGCTAATATGCTGTAGTGATTCACTTTTGAGTTCAGAAAGATTAATCCTTGTGGTCATAAGAGACTCTCAAGAAGGTATCATCTGAAATATAAAAAGCCTCAGTGGGCCATGTCTAGGAATCAACTAATCAAACTTACCCCAACCTTACCTAGAGTATAACAGGATCATTTCTTCTGTAATGTTTGTACTTCTTTACTTTAAAAACGCTCTTATTTAATGTGCTCTCCATTTTCTTAAGCACACGCCATGCCTTGATCCATTACATCAACATATAAATCAATCTGTTTCCTAATCTAACATGTTACAAATGGGATTTCACTGCCAAGTCAGCACTTTTGATATCCTGTGAACCTAGAATCCTCTACGAAAGAAAATTAATGCCCGTGCATTGGCACTTAAGCCAGTCCTTGTGATCTATGCACATTGCAGCACTTTTAAGGCTTTGAAAACAAATTGCATCAATTGCTTTCCTAGTCTAGTGCTTCCATTTTACTTAATAATTCATTCTTAATAAGAAATTCCATTTTATTAATTTGGCCGGGGGAAAAGAGTTTAGCTATCCAAGCACAGAAAATTCAACTTGGTAAAAAAGTGCTTCTAGTAACTTAGTTGAAAATCTGAAATGGTTATAAGCAATAAATAAATAAAATCTGAACCTAACTTAAATCAGGGCCTTTCAGCATCATCTCCAGAGAGGCAACTCCTAGGCCCACCTTAGAGTCACACAGCCACTCAGGACCAGTACCGTGCGCCCATCCAAGCGCAGGTATTTATGTAGCTTGGATATTTCCTTCCTCCTTAAAGCTATTACCCTAGCGTATAATGTGACTCCAAGGTATAAAAGTGACCACATGGAGGGAGCATCTTCCGAAGAGGGTTTTTAATCTTGTAACTGAGTGAATCATGCTTTCTTGGGTAAGAGGCCGCTGCATTCCAGCCACTTGGGCGCTCATGCTTTACCCAGGGAAGACAAGTCAACCCAGTTCTGGCCGAATAAACACTGAAGGCAGCACGCCTGGGCAGGATCTAGTCACCATCCGCACACCAGTGAGACCAAGACACAGCACTTGCACTGTAGGACCGTCGTTTATTCTCGAGTCAGCAAGATGGCCACTTACCAACAGACATGAAGAGTCCGTGTACTCTGTTCATTCCTCTTTGCTAAAGTGCTGAATGGTATTTCATGACGCATGACTTACACTTACTTAAATCTAGACCCACAAACCTTCACCTGAAATTTACTGAACAATGTTTAAAATCCTGTTCTTAGTTTAAGTTTCAAGGTGTCTCCCAATGTATTTATGAACGGCAAAGGGGAAGAAAATACTTTCACAGTAGAGACCATGATGTTAACCTCATCAGCAATAGGTGAAATTTAGGAGAACCAATGAAGAAAAAGAAGAAAACACTGACCAACTGTTACAAATTAGGAAAGTCTAAGGAGCAAGGGCAAGGGCAGAGTGGGAGAGTCTGATGAGGATCCTGGGACACGAAGAGGGCAGTGGCCTGCATGGGCACACTTATCTGAGTAAGGCTGGCCAGTCAGCTCATAGCTCTGGACCAGAGCTAATCTCCCAAATTTGATAATGGGACTGGTTATGGCAGGTGTAACATTAAGTGAGAAAAAGGAATAGGGGAAATTTCCCTAGCATTTTTCAACTTTTTTAAAAAAAAACCTCAAAAACTACTTCAGAATAAAGTGCTTTTGGCTTTTAAAATCCTGTTCATGACCTTCCTGAATTTAATCACAACTGCATGGTCTCTTTTCTGTCTAAAAGAGAAGATATATTCTGGGAAGGACACTAGGAAGTATAATCAGAGTAAGTCTAATATTTGAAAATCTTACCATTTATTCAGAACACTTGGGTGTGCACACACACCGCCCCCCCTCTCCACCCCCAGCATTCCTATATTAATTCTGCCCCCGAACGTAACGAAAGCCCACTATTACATGTCAAACGACTGACTAGTCTGGAGACTCTAAAGTATCTTCACCAGCAATACAAAAATGAATTAACAAAAAACAAGCTTCAAATGTTTCAACCTACTATTCAATAAAAATAGCAGGAACCTAGTTTTAGCAGCAAAGTGAGAAAACCTGTTCGTAAAAAGTGACAGTTTACATTGCACCAACTGAAAATCCTTTGCCTTTTTACATTTGAACTTAATTGTAATTAGAAACTGTTAAATTAGGGTTAGAGGAAACCCTCCCTCCATAAAAGGTCTTTCTTCCAGTTGCTAAGTATTACTTTCATTGGTAGTAAAATGAAATAATCCCTAATTTCATTAGACTTCTAAACATTAAAATATAATTAAGGTATCATTTCCAAATTTGAAAATGGTTTAGATTGTCTCCAAAACTTTTTATAGGAACATGATAATTTGTCCATCTGGATTATACAGATAAGGATCCAAGCAGCAAGACTTCAGGTCTTTTTGTATGTCTCTGAGATGAGAGCTAAGCGTCTATTACAAAGGAAGTGACTGAAAATACACATGTAAATTGCTTTTATGTTAAAAAAAATTGTATTAAAATCCTCAAATGATAGGTTCTTTATTGGTTTTTGTGTTTCCTCCCAACTGCCCATAATAAAATAGAATTTTAAGAAACTGGATTGCAGGGCTGTGGTAACACCAGGAACATGTTCCTTCTGCTCCTCTCATCAGTGGACATGCAGGATGATGGCTGAGAGCCGGGTTTTGAAAGGCAGACAGACCCTGACTGAATTCCAGAACCATCACTGACTACCTGTGCCACCTCTGGCAAGCCCAAGACCAGGCCAGGCCTCTCTGGGCCTTGTTCCTCCAGTATAAAATGATGACAATACAACTATACACCACAGAATTATTCGGAGATCTCAATAAGTTAACACATGAAACATGCTTGAAATATAGCTTGTTACATAAGAGTTCTTTTCGTGTGGGTGGCCATTATTATCAGGTTTTAGATTTCTTCCTCTCTGTAAACGACTGACAAAAAAAAAATTCTTTACCTGTAAAACATGGCTACTAACATACCTCTTCCTCCCAGGCCGGCTGTGGGAATTCAATTAAGATAATGCGCCTAAGCACTAAGCACAGTGCCTACTGCAGGGCCCACTCAATGTTAAGCACAATTATCCTCAGCCGGCTCCTGAAGGTTTCATTCTCTGCCTCCGATCACACAGACTGGGGCTGCAGAGAGAGCAGCGCATGGAGTTCCAAAGTGACGAACCACCCTCACCAAATCCAGGATGACATGAGATGGGCTGAGAAGATGCCAAGGTCCTTTACCTACTAGAGGTGGACATGTCTAAAGTAGACGCATAAACACTCCACATCTTATTTTGTGGGGAATTCAGTCACCAAGTGTTTACATGAACAATTTATTCTATTTTTTTTAAAGATTTATTTATACATACAAGAGCAGGGGTACAGGCCAGAGTTCAGGGTGGTGAGAGGATTCACCAGAGACAGAGTGGGGAGCAGAACAGGCAGACTGACCGAAACACACTGCCGAGAGGAGCAGCGGGCAAGGCAGGAGAGGTCTGCTGCGCCATGTGGGTCCCCTCCCTGGGCGGCAGCAGGGATTGAACTCGTGCTACAGTGGCTGTGGTTTGCTTCATAGTGTGTTGCTTAACCCACTGCACCACCAGGGAGGCCCTACATGAACAATTTAATACCACCCTACCATCCAGAAGAAAATCACCGGGATTTTGTGGCTTCCTGACTCTGGTCCAGCTTCCGGCAGGCATGGAAGTGAGGTCAAGATGAATCTGCAGTTACTGTTAAGACACTGCTACAATCAAAGGATCACTGAGCAAGTTATTTCTCCCAATTGGTAGTCTTGAGTGATTATTTCCTCTACTTACTATGTAACCTTCTGGAAGTTATTCCATCATCTCTCTTGGCCTCAGTTTTCACTTTTATGTAACAAATACAAGACACTACCCCTAACCTGGGTATTACAATAAGTAGCACCTCCACTATTAACTTTGGTTTGTCTAGCATGTATAGAACTTCTAGTCCCCTAAAACCCCTGATGCATTAAGAACACAGCTGAGAAATAAAAACAGCCCTCACTGGGGTGTAGCTGCATGATTCCAAAGCAAAGCATTCATCTGGCATATTTTGAAGTCATGCTAACTTGTGGAGCTCAGAAAACCAAGAGGCTTGTGTAATTAAGATGATCTAAACGGTGTGAACTTGAGCTTACCCTTTGACTCACTGGCCAGTGTTACCAAGGCAACTAGTTATTCATCAAAAGCTTGAGTATGTGCCATTGATGGCATACACGGGGTTGGGGGAATGTACAAAGATGTGTCTTCTAATAGAAGTCTTAAAGGGTGAAATGAATTCAAGTAACAAACACCCAAAAGTATTACTGATTAGGATCAATAATTATTTTCTTTCTAAATCACTTGATTCACAGATAGAAATAAAAACAAAAGATGGGGAGGCAGGGCGGAATTTGTATAGTGTATCTAAGGACAAACCCAGCTGTAGTTTCAGAAATTATAAGCATCCTTCTGGGTAATCTGATGCTCTCTGATATTTTGTTTAAATGCAGTAAGTCATTAAAAGTGAGTTTTCGGCATGCTTTAAATATTTCAAATACTTGAAATATAATAAATTGTACACCTCTTTTAAAAATAGCCTATCTTTCAGGTAGACCTAGTTCACTAAAATAAAAACCCAACTAAGTGCTTTTAATAAGTCAGAAGACTAACCTAGCATGTCCACTTTGGCTGAACCACACTGCAAACATGAACAGTGCCAGAGATTTGAGATTGATTTACTGGATCACTTTTCCTTTAATATATGTGGGAAAGGTTAAGAAAACAAATCCAGGGACCTCCGGGTGGTGCAATGGGTTAAGCAACACACTATGAAGCAAACTGTAGCCACTGCAGCACGAGTTAGATCCCTGCTACTGGCCTGAGAAGTGACCCACATGGCACAGCAGACCTCTCCTGCCTCGCCTGCTGCTCCCCTCAGCAGTGTGTTTCAGTTGATCTGCCTGTTCTGCTCCCCACTCTCTCTGGTGAATCCTCTCATCCCCCACACCTCTGGCCTGTACCCCAGTGCTTGTATGCATAAAAAAAATAAATCTTTAAATAAAAAAAAAATCCATACAGTTGAAAACACTCAGGTTTTTAGATCCAGGATGATCTCTAAAGAAACAGTTCCCTAATACTCATTAGGTTAACAGGTTTGCTGGGGCATCCTGAAAAAAATGAGAAAAATAAGCAAGATCTGGGGTGCATGTGTGAGCACATGACTATACAAGGGCAGAGAAGCGCTAACTGTTCTCTTAAGAAAGGACTGTCCCGAACTAACACCATCTTCTTCCTACCTTTTGTTTTAAAATGTTTTTCATGGCAACAGTAGAAAGGCAGATTTTTAAAAGAAATGTTCTTTCTGTAATACTAAGAACTGATAGTCTTATATATCTAATTTTCCCCCCTAGTTTTACTATTCCATGAAAACCAAAGGTTTAAGTATTTCCTAATATTCTGAAAGACAAGAAAATGCAGCCATTCTTAGCTGAATAACCTGTATCTATATTCATAACTGGAAAATAAAACACCATGCTCAAATGACTTTCATAGGTCAGGAAGAGAAGAAATTCACATTTCTAAATACAAAGAGCAATCTCCATAAGTGAGTCTGCTAAAACATTTTACTATGTTTACTAACTACAAGCAACGCCCAAATACCAATCCTGATGTAACAAACCACTGTCTAATGTCCATTAAAACAACTGTGAAAATAAGAAAAATATAAAAGAACCCCACCCTCCGCAAGTTCAAAGCAAGGCAAAAAAGGCATCTTTCTGATGATTTATGTACCATTTAAATTTCAAAGTAAATACACACTGTATTATCAGCTCACACCAGATTAGCTTGCAGACAATAATTCTTCCTGTCTGGGACCCATGCCCGTTTGCATTATTGTAATTATCAGCAATATAAAAAAATAAAGTAAAAAGGCTAGCATGAGCTGCTAGTCAGTATGCTTACTGCGGCTTGCGGCTGCCTCAGCCATTAATTCCTGGGTTCAAGCACCTAACTACAAAATAAATGCATAAAGGAGAGTAGGAAAGGCTACACTCCAGTAAAAATAATTAATAGGAAGGATGTGAACACACGTGAACACCCTGCAGTGGACAGTTTAACAGCACTTTAAAAAAAAAAAAAAGATTTATTTATGCATGCAAGAACTGAGGTACAGGCCAGAAGTGCAGAGGGTAAAAGAGACAGAGAGTTGGGGAACAGAACAGGCAGATCCACTGAAATATACTGCTGAGGGGAGCAGCAGATGAGACAGAAGAGGTCTGCTGTGCCATGTGAGTCCCCTCCCTGGGGGGGGATCGAACTCATGCTGCAGTGGCTGAGGACAGCTTCACAGTGCTGAGCCTTAAACCCCAGCACCACCAGGCAGGCCCCACAACAGCACTTTTCTTCTACTTGTCAGTAGGACCTCCAGGGATGTAGGTCCACGCCTGCCCCTAACAATGCATTCTGGAATCATCCCAAATCAGATCACTTCTGTTCCAAGGGCCACCCTCCCCCATCACGCAACCCTGTGCTCAGTCTGTTCACAAGGCAAGGTCTTTCCTGTCTCAAATCTTCCATCGAGCAGAGCCTCCCTCTGCTCTTCTTTGAGTAGTCATAGCTTCACCTTTCAAGATTCAGCTCAAGTATGTGTCCTTTGAGGACTCTTGCAGAAGATGGTATCCCCCCACCAACCCCCTGCTCTGGTGTTTATTTCTCTCCATCTGAAAAACTACCTCGCTCTTTCATTTGCTCTGTCAATCTCCCTTCATTAGAATTTAAGATCCTGCTTTTCTAACCAATGGATCTGGAAACAGCACTTAGAATATAGTTGGCAATCATTTACACCCAAGTAAGTGACAGTGTGATTCCTAAGGCTAGTGCGCTTGTGTTTTATTTCCCCCCAAGACATTTAAACTAGTACCAATTAACATTGTACTAGTCTACATAAGTAGATCTATAACAAATGATAAGTTAAAAAGAAACTCATGCAGCATGGTAATTTCAAATTTTCTCATTTTCACTATTGTCAAGTGAATTCATGTATAGTCTGAACAGCCCCATCAGAAAGGCTCAGACTAAAGCGTGAATTCTCCACCCAGCCCCAGCACAAGACACTACGCAGGCTTTCCACTGATTTCCCTCCACATTTCTAAACATTCTGTATGGAGATGTCTAGACACTTCTGCATCTTTTTAGAGCTGACGTTACCTATCAACTTCCTATTTAAAAGGTTTATATACTAGCCTATGTTCACCTACATACTTCCCCTGGGTCAAATCAATATTCCTAATTACATTATTGTAATATTAAAAGTAAGTTGTAACAGTGACCACCTATGTCCCCCTTAAGAGAGCAACTGGGGCTTTCACCTGCTTGGTTTCACAGTGCTGATGTTGAGGCTGTAAATCTCCCTTTGGGATGGGCAGAAGCTCTGGGTGATCCAAAGGTTTCTAGTCAACTGCCCTCCACTTTCCTGCTTCATCCGTGTTAGTTATTCTCCAGGCCAGAGCATGACCACCAAGCTCCTGCCCATCCCTTCTAACTTTCTCCTTTTTCTTGACCCAGTTCTTTCTTCTCTGACTTACTGCATGTTACAATGGCTCACATTTTTCCACAGCTCTAAGAAAGGGTGTGAGAAAAGGTGAATGGTCCGTTTCAAACATGACAGGTCTCAAAAACAGTTTTTACTTTACACATATACTTTGTCAGGAACTTGGAAAGGTACTAAAGCTGTAAGCTGGAAACAATTTTCCCTCTGAATTTAAAGTACAGAGCTAATGTTTCTCAGTATCCAGCACTGCTGCTTATAAATCTAAGGCCAGTGGCCTCCCTGGTGGCACAAGGGGTTAAGTCGCAGCACTAAGGAGCTACCCACAAACACTGCAGCATGAGTTTGAACCCCGGACGTGGGGAGCAGAACAGGCAGATTGACCAAAATGCACTGCTGAAGGGAGGAGCGGGTGAGACAGGAGATCTCTAGTGAATCCTTTCACACACACCCCCACCACACCTCTGGCCTGTACCCCAGTTCTTGTATGCATAAACAGATAAATCTTTAAAAATAAATAAATAAAAGGCCAATTTGATTCCTAATCCTTTGTGCAGATCTGTGTTTCTCCATATGGAAGCAAATTCCGGAATCTTCCCAATGGCCAAATTCTAAAATTTCAACAGAACAGGCTTGGATCTGGGTTGTCATTTGCTGGCTTGAGCTCTCACTGGGCCACGTCAACCTGGACACATTTGTTTCCTGTGTGCTTTTTTCAATTCTTTTTAGTTGCATCTTGGACCTCCTATATTGACCCTCTACTTTATCTTTTTCTCTAGTTTAAGTTGCCTCTTTCTGATTTACACTAGACTGTCAGATTTCTGTTATCTGATTTTGAAATTCCAAAAACTCACCCTTGTCCTTTGAATGCTTTTACTGCAAATTATTATTTCATAAGTGAACATCCTCTCCTCTTTAAGGTATCAAAAACTTATCTAAAATACAAGGGACTGAGAGGATGGTGTATGCGTGAAATGGTGGTGGGAAATCCATGGGGACTGCAATTGATGTCAAATAGATAAAAATAAAGAAGAAAAAAATTTTAAAAATAAATTTGATTTAAAAAACAAAATAAAAATTATTGTCTATTCCCTGCACTATCTTCAGTCCCACCCCTCCACCTCTGCCCCATTTGTCTGGGTTCACATATAGGTGGAATTCCTGAAAGGTGTGGTGATCCCAAGTCACTAAAAAGTTTCTTAAGAGCTGTGTGTACATGGACAGGACTAGTCAACAATTTATTTTGTTCACCTCTCCAGAAAGAAACCCTCCAGCTTGCAGCCTGGGGCTCACAAGTCTGGCTGTTAGGTCTGTGGGTCTAGGCAGGGAGCCTCACTTCTCTGTCCCAGTCTCCAGCTGGGTCTGCTGCATAAGCCTTGTCTTTTCCTGCAGTGTATTCAGGGACTAATTACTTATATTTAGTTTCAACCCCTCGCCATTAATGGCCTCAATCTGAGGCTTCCAGTTCTGCTCTGCAAAGCAAATCTGCTTTTAGTTGGCTTCTGCCCCTGCATTTAGGTTTCAGTTTTCTCTGCTAGTTCAGTGGGGCCCATCTGTTTTCCATCCATGAGATTTGGTGGCCTCTCTCTCCTGCTGTCTTTGTTGCCTATTCATACGTTCAATGTGTTGAAAATTCGGCAGCATTCTCTCATGAGGACAGAGCTAGACAACTAGACTCCTCCATGTACATCATTTGAAGTGCAACAATTCAAAAGTTATATGAATATTTTTGAAGACCAGTGATGGGAAAGTATTAACAAGATCACAAACGTATATCTTTTTATTATTTAAAACATATGTCTGCTAAGAAAATAAAATTCTGACCTTTTACTCAGATTATTTCATTTGATCATTTTTACAATCATATTACAGTCACCTAACACTAGATGTTAGGGGCTTAGTTGTGACTTCCTACCCTCCCAAATTAGTATGTTGATGTCTCAATCCCTACTACCTCCAAATATGACCTTAACTGTAAATAAAGATCACTACAGATGGCACGAATTGAGATGAGACCATACTAGAGCAGGCTGAGCCCTAAACCAGTATGAGAGCGCTCATATAAAAAGGAAAAGTTACACACACACACACCACCACCACCACCACCCCCAGCCATGTGAAGACTGGAGTTATGCTGCAAACAGCCCAGGAACTAGCAGAAGCTAAAATGGGGACATGGAACAGATCTTTCTTGAGCAATGTCAGAGAAAGCATATGGGATTTTTGCTTCCAGAAAATTCATTTCTGTTGTTTAAGCCATTTGGTCTGTGGCCCTTTGTAACGTGGAGGACAGAGTACACAGTCTCAAGAGAGTACGAAACAGAGACTCCAGTACAAAGCCTACATTCTATGAATGAGAGGTGAGAGTGGAGACAGCAGAGTGGACACAGAAGGAACAGCTATGGTGGAGAGAAGGGCAATGTCTTTGAGGAAACTGCTTGGGCTTCTGGACCTTGCTAGGCATGTTTCAGAAGGAGGGAGGGTGTGATCTGGAAAGACCAGCTGGAGGAGGCAAGCTAGTTAGGAAGTCAGAACATTCATCCAGGGGAAAGGTGATGAATGCTGCAGCCCTGTGAGCAGGAAAGGAACAGACTGGGGAAACACTAAGAGGACCTGGACAGGGGACACGAAACAAGAGTCAAAATGATTGCTACTTTCAAATGCTAAGTACTAGGGGGACAGTGGGGCCAATAACCAAAGAAGCTAAGGCGATCTAGTAGGGAAGAGACTGGGGATTGAAAATGAACAGACTTCAGGTTTGGATATACTGTATTTGAAGTCCTCAAAAGGAAGGTGGCGACCTGTGATTATTTACCAGCCTCCAAACACAGACCTGGAACTTCAGAGGATTATCTGGACTGGAATTATGAATTTGCAACTCAGTAACAGGATGAAAAAACTCTAAACCCAGAGAACATGTGGGATCATCCTGAGAGATAGTGCAGGGTGAGATGCAGGAAAGGACCAAAATACCAACAGAAGAAAAAGTCACGACTGAGGTGGCAGAACCAGGTAGGCATGCCAAATAAACCACGCACACAAAAGTGAAACCGTGGTGCTGGATTTCAGGGGTTATGAAACCACTAGTCACCTCAATGTGGTGGAAGTGACAAGACACAAACCACAATGAACCCAGGTGAAAAACAAGTGAGGAAACAGTCTGAGTACACACTACTCATATCTAAAGCGGGGCTTATGCTAAGTCACCCCAAACGCTACAGCTTGTGTGGCTACGACACCGTCCTCACTTGCCAGCCAGGTCACTCTCACACTGGCAAATAAGTGCTGCTTATGTGATGAAGAATCTTACTGTGATGTGGGTAGTTTTATGACAAGTCCTCAAGAAGGGAAAATCTACAATGCTTTGCAATGAGAAGAGGCCTAACCTAGGAATCTATTACAGCACACAGCAGTTTGCTCATGGTGAAGTACTTATGAGTCATCACACTGAAAAATAAGGCAATAAAATTTACTTAAAAACTGTTCTGAACTTTTTTAAGATGGCAAGTCTATCCAGTATCAGACACCTAGGAGACATTTTGGGAGAAGTATTGTAGTCTTTCTCTTGTTCAAAGTAAATCTGACATTTTAAAACAAGAGATAAAGAGCTCCTTTTTAAAAAGTAAGCCATGGCCATGGAGAGGGCATATGAAAATCAGTATTTGGAAGATTCCCTTGTTATTTTATGCTCAAAATAGTAAATGTGTCACCTATAGACCTACCAGTACACCTGAATTTAAAGTAATTTTCTTACTTTTTTTTTTAAAAAAGATTTTATTTATTTATGCATCTAAGAGCTGGGGTACAGGCCAGAGTCCAGGGAGGTGAGCGGATTCATCAAAGACAGAGCAGGGAACAGAACAGGCAGACTGACTGACTGAAACACACTGCTGAAGGGAGCAACAGGCGAGACAGGAGAGGTCTACTACGCCATGTGGGTCCCCTCACTGGCCCGCACAGGGATCGAACTCATGCTCCAGTGGCTGAGGTTTGCTTCACAGTGTGTTGCTTAACCCACTGCACCACCAGGGAGGCCCCTCTTATTTTTTTTTAAAAGATTTTATTTATAATTTTCTAAACTGATTTTAAACCTTCTAATATAAAGAATTTTTTAACGATTTATTTTTATTTATACATACAAGAACTGGGGTATATGCCAGTGATATGGGGTAGGGGGTGGTGAGAGGATTCACCAGAGATAGAGTAGGGAGCAGAACTGGCAGATGTACTGAAATATACTCCTGAGGAGAACAAAGGGTGAGACAGGAGAGGTCTGCTGCCCCATGTGGGTCAGCTCTGCTGGCAGGTAGAACTTATGCTGCAGTGGCTAGAGATAGCTAGATAGCACTGAGAATTTAACCCCTGAGCCACCAGGGAGGCTGTACTATAAAGAATTTTACTACATTTGTTAAACTTAGTACTCATTTGTTAATAATAAAAAAGCGCAACATTTTCTTCTGAACCACCAGGACAACTGACAAAGAAGAAGAAGCTTACTAGTTAAAAATCAACAAAATGAAAAAAAAAATCAACGAAATGTTTCCATAATTACTGTTAAATTGAAATGAATGTGATAACTCATGAAGTACAACAAAGTACCTCCTTTAATCTTACATGTGTCTGTGCCCAGGGATTGTTTTTCAATGTCAGCAATCATTAACACTAAACAAAACAAACATAAATTAGATGTTAGATAGCTTTTTCATACAATTTAAGGTTCAGGTCTTCCCAAAATAATGAAGGATGTCTTTCATTATTGCTGGAGATCACATTATCAATACCACCATGACGCCCAGTCCTATATAGAAGCCCCACTACCCCACTGTGACGGTACTTGATGATAGGGCCTGCAGGAGGTGATCCAAGTTAAATAAGTGAGGTCACAAGGGTGGGGCCCTAAATCAACAGGACTGGTAACCTTTTAAGGGGAGGGACAACCAGAGATTAATCTCTCCACAGTGAGCACACACTGAGGAAAATCCATGTGACAAACAGGGAGGAGGCCGCCATCTCCAAGAACTCTCCAGAAACCAATTTGCTAGCACCTTGATCTTAGACTTCCAGTCTCTTGAAATATAAGGAAATAAATTGATATTGCTGCCACCGTCTGCACAACTTTTTGATGGTAGCCCTGGCCAAATGCTAAAATCACATGAATAGCGAAATGCAAAATTCCAAGGAATGTAAGGGTTTGCTATTGACTTGGCTATCCAGGTAGCAGTTGTTTATGTTTTAAAGCTTTTAATGATACAAATGAATAATTTACATATTTTCTAACATATGAAGATTTTTAATTAAAAGCACAAGCCTGTAAACTGGCTCTAAAATCCTCAAGAAAATTTGAAAAATGTTTGTTGATATGGATAAATTTAGGTTTGCTTTTCAATTTATACAATGCTCCTTTCAATTTAATGTTAATAATACTGAGTTGATAATAAGATTGGGCTTATTTAATGAGTTTTGAATATGCTTTTGCTTCAAGGTAAAACTGATTCTAAAGAACATGAAGCAGTTTTGTCAATGTAAACGCAGAATAGCACTTTTTAAACTCTTCAGTTACTGAAAAACTATTTTGAGAGTAGTTTGAAACAATCTGAGACTGTAAGGCTGCTTTTCTAGCTATAAGCTTTATGAACTCTAAAGATCAACTGAACATAGCATCCAAGCTGAAATGTGACTATAAATGTAAAATACAAAATGTAAAACTTCAAAGACTTAGTAGATAAATTTGTAAATGTACATCAGTTATACTTTAATAAAAAATGTAAAAATCTCTTATTTTTATTACATGGTGATTACATGATGACCTGGTTATACATGTTAAAGTGATATCTCAAATATATTGATTACATATAATGTTCAAACTAGGGTCACCTACTTTTTTTTTTAAGTCAACTATAAAAGCTTTATGTATGTATGTGGTTTGCATTTACTTATATTAGTAGTGTAATGAGTATTTACTTAATATTGTGCTATGGACCTATTGAATACCTAATTTATTCACCTGTAAATTCTATTTAAATACATTTTCCTTTCTCCCATTATGAAGGTTAGCAAGAGTTTCTAGTGATGGAAAGAAAGGTGTACTCAGGTGTTTCACCATGAAATCCTTATGTTGCCAAGAGTCACAAAGCTTTTCTAAAGAGGCCAAGCTAATTCAAGAGATGAGGTTACAAATAAAATTAGGAACAGGACCTAGACAGGAAAAAAAGCATTCAGAATTTCTCTTAAAGGGATTCATCATGGACTATTCAAGTGGGTTAAGTACCAAGAACCACAGTTCTCATTTTATTTATTTGTTTGAGGTGGAGGACAGAGACATCCATCCCCCAACTTTCTAGGTCCACAAATAGTAAAGGAATCCTGGCTGAGATATAGAACAAAACAGCCCTCTCCTAGACTTCTGACAATCACATAACAAAATCCAAAGGTCTTCCAAAGACAATAAAAATAACCAGAAAAGATAGAGTAGATATGATATGATACTCTCATCAGATAGAACTGCTGATAGAATTGCTTTTGCTTGTGTCAGTAAGCACTCACAAGATCTGAAAAGAGCAGGCCGCAGAGACAACATAATGAATGAGTCACAAGTCCTCACCCAAGCTGAGGCTTGGCCAAGGAGGGAAGACAGCATAGAAACAAGTTTTAAAAAGAGACAGATTCGCAAACACTGTCGTACAGGAGAGCCCAAACTTACCACCTGATTGAATCCTACATGACAGCTCACAGTTAAGCCACAACAAAAGGTGCAGTGATGATAGCCCTGCTTTCTACAGATAAATTAACTTGGGAGTCCATTACTAAATATGGAAACAGAGAAAAAGGAACAGACAGTTGTTATCTGGAGTGTTTCCCTCATAGGCTAGAGTGGCTGAAGCTTCTTAAAATATTTTTTTTTTAAGATTTATTTATTTATGCACACAAGCACTGGGGTACAGGCCAGAGGTGGGGGGGGGGTGAGAGGATTCACCACAGAGAGCGGGGAGCAGAACAGGCAGATCAACGGAAGTACACTGCTGAGGGGAGCAGCGGGCACAGCAGGAGAGGTCTGCCGCGCCATGTGGGTCCCTCCCCGGCCAGCAGCAGGAATCGAACTGGTGCTGCAGTGGCTGCGGTTTGCTTCATAGTGTGTTGCTTAACCCACTGCGCCACCAGGGAGGCCCAGCTTCTTAAAATATTTAAACCTAGTGAAGAACAAAGAGAAGATGGATGACACCTTTTCCTTCTCCTTTGTTGCTCTGAGAACGTTATTATTCCCTTCAAGTTTATACACCTGGATGATTCTCACTGCCAATTCACTGTAAAATGAATGCCTTAATCAGGTCAAGGAGAGTTAGTCATTTTTCCAAAAATGCATCTTCATTGATTTCTTACTCCCAATTTCTGCTAACTTTTCTGGAAAACTCCAACATTTCCATACCAGTGTGTATACCCTTGCCCTGAACACTGGTTTTCTTAAAAAAAATCTATCTACTTTTTTCTTCCTGCAGCAATCAAACCATCTAACCTATCCTTGGGCTAAAAAAAAAAACCTCCTCCCTTTGGTGATTTATACAGACATTGCCCAGATCAAGTTTATTCAATTACTCTGTATAATAACAAGTTATTTCAATTTGAATCCAGACATTCCATGAGCAAATCAATAAAGGCAGATGAGAGGCCATACCATCAACAAATTGCAAACTATTATATTTTGGATGAAAAAATGACATCTTGCTAAACTGATTTTATATAATCCCCAAAATTACAGTTCGAAGTTTAAAAGTCCCAGATAGTAGTATTTCTTCTTTATTTTAATATAGCATTATACCCCACAAATATACACACCCCTACACAGTTGTAGACTTTAATGACATACTAAAATATTTCCTATACATACCTACACTAATTTAACTCTTAAAAATTCACCCAATGAGAACTGAACACGGTTTGAGAATTCCAACAAAACCAGATTATAAAAAACTAAGTGTTTATATCCTTAATATTTAGATCAGTCTCTAAATATGTCAATCCAAACATTGTAAGAAAATAATTATTTCTGCCAGCATAGTCACCTCTTGAGCCCCCCCAAAAAGTCACTCACTATTCAAGCATAAGCACTGAGATAATTTTAAGCAAATATGAGAAACTGTGTAGCCTAGATATTTTATCTAAAAAAAGTACCTCATTTTTCTTCTATCCAGTCTTACAAAGTCATCAAAACTAGTTCACCTTGAACCCTTCAAAGACCGGCAAACCAAATTAGGCAACCTAAGTTGACTTGTGTTAGAGTCTCTATTACCTTTTTGCACCTCTTGGGAACAACCATGAAGTGACTCATTTCTAATACCTAATGCCAGAATGAAAACAAGAGTTCACATTAGGTTAAAATGACTTCTTTGGCCCTATGAAAAGACTGGTTTCAAACATTTCCAAGTGTATGTTGAGAACAATTTAGCCTCAGTAATATGTAACGTGAGAATATTTTACTTAACCAACAATCAATCTACCTCTGCTGGTATAGGATGATATCAAACTTGTATCTGTATAGGACACTTTTTTAAAAAGATTTACTTATGCATACAAGAACTGGGGTACAGGCCAAGGGTGCCAGGGTTGGGTGTGTGTGTGAGAGGAGTAACCAGAGCCAGAGTGGGGAGCAGAAAAGGCAGACAGACTGAAACACACTGCTGAGGGTAGCAGCAGGCAGGACTGAGAGGTCTGCCACTCATGTGGGTCACCTCCCTGGCCAGGGATCGAGCTCAGGCTGCAGTGGCTGCAGACAGTTTCATAGTGCTATGCCTTAAGCCCTCGCACCACCAGGGAGACCCGTGTATACGACACTCACTCTTTACTTCTCTGATAACTTGTCTCTTTCTGCCAAATATTTTCTCTTATCAAAATCTAAAATGTTCCAAATATTAATGAGGTACTGATACGGTATCCAAATGAAATTGATCTTTACAAATTGCTAAAAGAATACTAAAAGTGGTATACATATAGTAACATTATCTTAATTTTTACTGAAGCAACAATAACTTGAAACTCAATTCACAGTTTGTTCTAGTCTTATTTTTGACAGCTTAACAAGGAAGCACTCATCTACTACCGATTGGCACTAAATCTATAACAAATTTAGTTCCGTCAGTCACTACATCATGTACACACAAAACCACGTGTAACAGCTCAGCCTGACTGGGAGCATTATCAGGTTTGAGCCCATGCTTTGCATTTAATCTTTTAAAATCAATACTTAAAGCATTTTAATCTGATTTTCATCTGTCCTGATTACTATTTCCATTGTTCAAAGACACTAACCAATATTCAGTCTCCATGATGTGTACCAATTCACAAGATTAATCTTTCAAAATGATTGCTCAGCAGGATATTTTATTAATGTGGATCCTGAGGAAGCAAGTCAAGCCTGAAGTAATCATTTTTCTTAAGAGTTGCTGAGAAAGAGGCTATAAGGAGAAAAAACAACAACAACACATTCATAAAGCATTAAGTTGAAATTCTCTTCAAAAGAGAATGGGGTTAGGATAGAATCCAATCAGCCAATCAAAGATTCTGTTATGAAATGTGGTTTTCAGTTCACTTGAAATGTGCCTTAAGTGATAAATATTTACTTCAAGAGATAATTTCTCCTACAATATTTTCAAGCCAACTTTCTCTTTCTCCTCTTTTCAACCGAAGCTTTAAACTCTGCCTACTGATAACTGAGGTAATAGGAACAGACAGGGGTATAAGCCCAAAATAGCAACAACCTCCCCCCCTCCCCAGTCAGGGAGACCAAATTCTTTGCTAACTAAAGGGGGCTTGCTTCTCCTTTGGCCCTGCTTTCTAATCTTCCAGTTACTTCAAAAGTTGAAAAAAAAATTTTAATGAAACTTTGGAAATGGTGATATTTAACTGGAATTGAAAATACAATGAAGACCATATGGTGAGAGCCAAAGAAAACCTAATGCCCAAAAGTCATTAATATAAACTAAAATGAACTGTACTGTGTAAATTATGAGAAATTTTTTAGAAGAATTTAAATACCTAAGCACTTTAAAATTGGAAGAATTAGCATTATTAGGACAACAACACTACTCATGGCAAATCAATCAATCTCCCCCATCAAAACCCCAAAGAAATTTTTGGCAGAAATTTAAAAAAGAAAATACTAAAATTCATATGTAATCTCACAATCTTGAAAAAGTACAACATTGAAAGACTCACACTTCCTGATTACAAAGCTACAGTAATAAAATTGATGGTGCTGGTATAAAGATAGATACAGAAGTCAAAAATAAACTTTTACATATATAGCTAAATGCTTCTTGACAAGAGTGTCAAGAGAATTAAAATGGGAAAAGTCTTTCAATAAATATTGCTGGGAAAACTGGATAGGTACCTGCAGAAGAATGACACTGACTTTAAACCATATATAAAAATTAACTCAAAACAGATCAAAGATCTAAATGTAAGAGCTACAGAGACAAAATCTTAGAAGAAAACATAAGGAAAAATTCATTACATTTGATATGGCAACAATAGCAAAAACCACAGTCAACAAAAGCAAAAATAACTAATTTGGATTCCATCAAAATTAAAAACTTACTCATCAAATGATATTAACAAGAATAAAGATAACCCACAGAATGGGAGAAAGTATTTGCTAATCATTTATCTGATAAGTGACAGAAGTATCAACAACAAACTTTTTTTTTTTTAAAGATTTATTTATTTATGCATACAGGAGCTGGGGTACAGGCCAGAGGTGTGGGGGGTGAGAGGATTCACCACAGAGAGCAGGGAGCAGAACAGGCAGATCAACGGAAGTACACTGCTGAGGGGAGCAGCAGGCACAGCTGGAGAGGTCTGCTGTGCCATGTGGGTCCCCTCCCTGGCCGGCAGCAGGGATCGAACTCGTGCTGCAGTGGCTGCGGTTTGCTTCATAGTGCGAACAACAAACATTTTAAAACTGGTGAAATAACTGCATTGACATTACTCCAGAGGAGATATACAAATAATCAACATGATGCTCAACATCACTAATCACTGGGAAATGCAAATTAAAACCACACTGAGATGCCATTTTACACACATTAGGATAATTATTATCAAAAAAGTGGAAACAAGTGTTGGTGAGGATGTGGAGAAATTGTTACCTTTGTGTACTGATGGTGGGAATGTGAAACAGTGTGGCCACTGGCAAAGAGTTTGGCAGTTCTCAAAAATTAAATGGAGCCTCCCTGGTGTCGAAGTTTCAAGGCTATTAAGCTGTTTCCAGGCACTGTGGCATGGGTTCAATCCCCAGCCAGGGAGCGAGCCCACACCACACGGCGCAGACCTCTCCTACCTCACCCACTACTCCCCATAGCAGAATTCCACCTGTTCTGGTGAATCCTCTCACCACCATCACCCCACACCTGTCCTACACCCCAGTTCTTACATGCATAAATAAATAAAAATAAATTTTTTTAAAAGTTAAATGTAGGGGCCTCCCAGTGGCGCAGTGGGCTAAGCAACACACTATGAAGCAAACCACAGTCTCTGCAGCACGAGTTCAATCCCTGCCGCCAGCCAGGGAGGGGACCCACACGGCGTAATAGATCTCTCTTGCCTCGCCCGCTGTGGGAAATGTCTTCAACAGATGAATGGGTCAACAAAATGTGGTGTACATATGTGCACACAACAGAACATTATCCAGCTTCAAAAAGGAGTGACATTTTGAAAAGAACACTCAACATGCAAAGATACTCCACACTGTTGGTCACTAGAGAAATACCACTGCATTCAGTAGGATGGTTATCATCACAAAACAGAAAGCAAGTGTTCTAGAGAAATCAGAATTCTTGTTCTTTGCAGGTGGGAATATGGTGGATCACTGAAAACAGTATGGCAGTTCCTTAGGAAATTAAACTTAGAATTGCCACATTTCAACAATTCCACCTGAATGGAAAAGAAGGGGGAAAAAAGGGAAAGCAAGAACACAAATAGATTAGCTGTACACCAATGTTCAGAGCAACGTAAATCGCAAGAGCTAAAAGGCAGAAACAAAGCAACTGTAGTGGTGAACAGATGAGTGTTTGCTAAGCAGAATCTACACTGTACACACAAAGGACTATTATTCAATCTTGTAAAGTAAATTCTGAAACGTACTACAACAGGAACTTCATAGACATTATACTAAGTGAAATAAGCCAGATACCAAAGGATAAATATTGTATCATTTCACTTATATGAAGCCAGCAGCATAGGCAAATTCATAGAGGTTTCTAGGAGCTGGGAGGAGAGTAGGGAGTTACTATTTAAGACAGTTTCTGTTTGAGATGAAAAGTGCTAGTGTTGCTGGTGAATCCTCTCAGCCACCACACCTCTGGACTGCACCCCAGCTCTTGTATACCTTGCATAAATAAACCCTAAAAAAGTTCCAGAGCTGAACAGTGCTGATGGCTGCACAACACTGTGACTGCAATGTCACTAAATTGCACACAAGAAAATGGATAAAATGGCCATTTGATGCCTTATATATTTCAACAACCCCTCCAAAAAAAATCTCTGGTATGAGTTGTACAATTATGGGCAACTTTTGTATGTCATGACTGATAAAAATGTAAAATAGCTAAATGTAAACTCTGTAAGAAGACTTTCAAAAGATACACTAGATTAAAATAATCTAAAGTCTGGAGAAATCCTGACTCATCTCCAACAATTCAAAAGACTCCCTTCACACACCATCTCAGGAACCACATGGTGCTGTCAGCTGTGGTGGTGTTTGTTCGCTCACAGTGCGCTGCACAGGCAACTTCACAAATGTGGACTAATAATGAAGACTCAATGAACAAAGAAAATCAGCTTCTGAGCAAGTTATAGCCAAATATTCTTTTAAACGTTAATCTGAGATATAGTAAAAAGAATAAAGAGATCCGGGCCTCCCTGGTAGTGCAGTGGGTTAAGCAACGCACTATGAAGCAAACCGCAGCCACTGCAGCACGAGTTTGATCCCTGCTGCCGGCCAGGTGGGGGGAACCACATGGCACAGGCAGACCTCTCCTGTTGTGCCCGCTGCTCCCCTCAGCAGTGTACTTCCATTGATCTGCCTGTTCTGCTCCCCGCTCTCTGTGGTAAATCCTCTCACCACCCCCCCACCTCTGGCCTGTACCCCAGTGCTTGTATGCATAAATAAATAAATCTTAAAAAAAAAAAAAGAAGAGATCCATGGCACACTGTTTACATCAGAGAAAAATTAGAAATGCAAATATCCAATTACAATGAAGAGAAATCATAGACTAGAAGACCCTTGCTTTTACATATACTACTGATAGATTCCTAAAAATCTATGGTAAGTTCAAAGACATGTATATTATTTGGGGATTCTGTTCCTACAAAGCTAACAACTTAACATAAATTTCATTTACTCTGGGTGTTTTAAGAAAAAGACCTCGAAAACTTAATTCTAGCATTTTAACATTCTTTAATATTTCCCACATAACCACATCCACTGAGTGATCACTGAAGTTCAAAGACTCCAGACTAAGAATGCACCACCAAATAGGTACAAACTTCATCAAATGATATGCTTATCAATAAGAGAAGTACTTTTCTCATTTTCCCACCCATTCTTGTCAGGGGAAAATGCAGTCAACTATTCAGGTTAAAGTTTCAAAACTGCTGCAAATACCCACCCAGTGCTTGGTAAACAGCATTCTTATGCAATGATGCAAAATATCTATCAAATTAAATTTAGGATACAGAAAACAACTTAAGAGGACTGGATAGTGGACATTTGGGGTTCAAAGCCCCAAACCATGAAGGATGATTCAATTAAAAGTAATGTTACAAAGTTTTCAATATTTGAGTTAATATTTAATTTAATAACTATCTACCTTTGTGGGAATTAACTTCTAGTTGCTGGCAACCAGGTAATACAGATCAACCTTCCTAATGAAGACAACCAGAAAAAAAATGTAAAATATTTCTAAAGTATTTACTTTAAAGCTACAAGGATATAATTTTCTTTTTCTTTTCTTTTTGTGTAGAACTGGGGTGTAGGCCAGGTGTGGGGGGTGAGATTATTCACCAGAGACAGAGTGGGGCCAGAACAGGTGGATTTACTGAAATGCACTGCTGAGGGGAACTGCTGAGGGTGCAGCAGAGGTCTGCTGCACCATGTGGGTTAGTTCTCTAGCCAGGATCAAACTCAGGCCAGAGTGGCTAAGCCCCAGGCCACCAAGGAGGCCTGCTACATGGATAGAAAAAGAGAAGACTTACTAGATCACTCACTATTCAGGGGAGGAGAAAGGATTGTAGGATTCCCCACTCCCCCCCCAGGGAGACTAGAAGATTCTGAAGAATAGCTGTTGTGCATTGACAGCAAGGAAGGACTGAAAAGGCACTAGAATCTAGGGGTTGGAGGGAGAAGGGTGGGGGAAAGTATATCTAGAGGGGTCTCAGCACCATCTGATGCTACAGCAGCCACTGCAGCATCAGTTTGATTCCCAGCCAGGGAGCCGACACATGGCACAGCAGACATGTCCTATCTTGCCAGCTGCTCCGCTAAGCAGTATATTTCAGTAGATCCACCTGTTTTGCTCTCCACGCTGTATCTGGTGAATCCTGTCACCACCAGCCCCCCACCCCTATACCTCTGGACTGCACCCCAGTTTTTGTATACATAAATAAAAACAAATCTTTTTTTTTTAAAAGTATACCTGGAGAATTTAAAGGTTTACAGTTGGTACCTAGAAGCAGGCTGAATCAAGAAAGGTAATCCAGAATTTACAGAATTTCACCAAGTTGGCAATTCAGTATCCAATTATCTCAATCTATAAAATGAGAGCTAGCCTGGTGTCTTTGAGCTTCAGGGAGAGCAAATGAAAAGCTCCCTTGAGGAAAACATTATGCTAGGCCTCAAATTAATCTATAAGTATTGGTATAAATAAAATGTCTGGCACATAATCAAAAGTAACTTCACAAATGAGACAAAATAACATGAATGAAAACCAGCAAAAACAGACAAAAGGAATACATGCACAGGAACCACAGTTATTGGAATCATCCCTCCCAAATTCCAGGTATATTTTTCAGACATTTTATTCAAAAACAAGAGACTTTCAGCTAGAAACAATTTTAAAAACCATTTTAAATTATAAAACTAAGAACTACAATACTGAAACTAAGAACTCTATAGGTAAACCTCTGAGCAGATTCAATACCAATGAAAACTATCCGGGCTTCCCTGGTGGCATAAGGGGTTAAGTTACAGCACTGTGAAGCTATTGCAGTCACTGCAGCACTAGTTCTATCCATCCCTGGCCAGGGAGGTGACCCACATGGCGCAGCAGACCTCTTGTGCCTTGCCCAGCTGCTCCCCTAAGCAGTGTGTTTCAGTGGATTGGCCTGTTCTACCCCACTCTGTCTCTGGTGAATCCTCTCACATCTCCCCCCTCCCCACCCTCCATCCCCCACACCTCTGGCCTGTACCAGTTCATGTATGCATAAATAAATCTTCAAAACCATCAAATAAGGCATAAGAAGACACAGAGGATACAATGACAACGTCGGAGATATTTCTGGAGTCCCACACTAGAGAAAAGAAATAGACACAACACTTAAATATTAAAATATTTAAAGAGACAACAGCTAAGAAATTTCTAAACTTGACGAAAGAAACCAAACAGATTCAAGGAGCTCTAAAGTGGAAGACTTATTTGAAATCCAGTACTAGCTATGTAATAGTAAAACTATTGAAAACAATATTCATAGAAAAAAGGTTTAAAATAAGTAGGCAAAGCTCTAAAGGACACATTACCTTCAAGGAAAATGATTATAGCTAATTTCAATAGTTATTGATAGTATTCAACACCAGGATACTGATAATAATATATATATATATCAGGAATAGCATAAGATCTTTAAAGCAATGGAAGAAAGTTTATTCTTCTAATGAAACTTACAACAAAGAAAATGAAACAGATTTGGTGAAAGACTATATCACCAACCAACCTACACTTAAGAAGATTCAAAAGTATACTTTATTTTTTTTTCCAAAAGTATACTTTAGAAAACAAAAAATTATCCCAGAAAGCTACAAGAGGTCAGAGGTACAAGAAGCATAAATAACAAAGTGACTGTGCAAATCAGCAAATCTAAGTTACAGGCTTTCAATATCACTGCAAATTTGAATTACCTGAAGAGACTGAAGAAATATTAACACTTATACCCCATCCCTGAAGAGACTATGAGGTAATATGTTGAATTGGAAACCAGGTATCTTATGTTTTATAGAAGTTCCCAGGTGATACCACTCCAGAGTTCATAACCACTGATTTAAATTCACTTGACTATATAATACATGGTAAAACTGTAGAGAGGGAGTTAAATGGAGTTAAACAGAGTCCTATTGTTCAGGAAGAGGGTAAAGGTAGCAATATAAGACACTGATAAGTGCAAGATGTTGAAATATCTAATCACTAAAGTGTAATAAAAGACTATATAAATATGTTCCAAGAGAAATAAAATAATTCTGATGAACTCAAGCAAGGTGAAAAGAAACATAAAAAACGATAACATAAAAAAACGACAAAACAAATAAAAAGTACTAAATAAGAAGGTAAATAAAAACCCAAGTACATTAACAGTCACATTAAATGTAAAGGGACTAAATGCTCTACTAAAAGACTAATTAACAAAAGAAAAACCAGTCATAAACACATCTAAAACACAGAAGATAAAAATATCAAAGTATCGATAAGGAAAAAGCCTCACTATAGAAAAAGAAGGAAACTATAACCATGACATGTTCAATTACTTCAGGAAGAGATAATAATTAAAAATTTCCATGCATCCAGTAACATATCCACAAAATAAGCAAAGGAAAAACTGTCAAAACTACAAAGAGAAAAAGAAATTTGGACATTGCTGGCAACCTTTCTCATTAACCTGTAGAAAACATGAAAAAAATCATTAAGGACACAGAACTGAATATGATTACAACACAAATAACATATGCACAGAAGTACAACTGCACAGAAAGAAAACTTTCTTAAGTAGTATCATAAGGCAAAACTCAACAAGTTTTATGTATTTTTTTTTGAAGATTTATTTATTTATGCATACAAGAGCTGGGGTACAGGCCAGAGTCATGGGAGGTGAGAGGATTCACCAGAGACAGAGTGGGGAGCAGAACAGGCAGACTGACTGAAACACACTGCCAAGGGCAGCAGCCTTGCCATGTGGGTCCCTTCCCTGGCCGGCAGGAGGAATCAAACTCCTGTTGCAGTGGCTGCCGTTTGCTTCATAGTGCGTTGCTTAACCCACTGCGCCACCAGGGAGGCCCCAAAACTCAACAAGTTTTAAAAGACTGAAAGCACAACTAACTCCAAACACAATGCAGTGACAGGAGAAATAACAAAAAGATGATCTGAAAACCTCTACATATTTAGATGTTAAGCATTGTACTTCTAAATAGCCTATGGGGGGAAATTATAGCAGAGAGCTTTTTTTAAATGAATGATAATGTGTTAGATATCAAAACTTATATGCCATTTTTTTTTTAAGATTTATTTATTCATGCACACAAGAACAGGGGTACAGGCCAGATGGACATAACAGGCAGACTGGCTGAAGTACATTACATTGCTCAGGGAAGCAACCGGCAAGGCAGAAGAGGTCTGCTGTGCCATGTGGGTCCACTCCTTGGCTGGGGATCGAACTCGTGCTGCAGTGGCTGTGGATGCTTCATAGTTCAGTGTTTAACCCCTTGGGAGGCCCCAAAACGTAAATGCTATTTAAGGGTACAAGCTTGCAACCACTAAGTTAGTTCTGGAGAACTAAAGCACAGCATGGTAGTTATGGTCACAATATTGTATTAAAAACTCCAAAGGAGATAGGAGAACAGATCTTAATCTCACCAGACACACAAAAATAATTATGTGAAAAGACAGAGGTATCAGCAAAAGCTACAGTGATAATCATATTGTAATATATAAGTATCAAATCAACACAAACTTTTTCCAAACTCTTAAATCATCTTAACCTTTTTAGAAAATGTAACAGACAATAGAAAGAGAACCAATGTTTCCTTCCAGTATCTCCTCTTATGAGGCCACTGACTTTGAAACTAATGCCTAGTAAACATACTATTAAAGAAAAATTCTAAGAGCCCAGTCTCAAGAACAGAGGTAAAAATCCTGAACAAAACTTTAGCTAACTAAACCCAGAAAATAAACTATTTCTTGCTCACTTCAAAAATGCAAAGCTCGGACCCTCCCTGGTGGTGCAATTGATTAAGCAATACAAACTATGAAGCAAACCGCAGCATGACATGACAGACCTCTCCTGCCTCACCTGCTGCTCCCCTCAGCAGTGTATTTCAGTTAATCTGCCTGTTCCATTCCCCACTCTGTCTCTGGTGAATGTTCTCACTCCCGTACCTCTGGCCTGTACCCCAGTTCTTGTATACAAGAATAAATCCCTTTTTTTAAAAAAAAGGCAAAAGCTGCTTACATATTTAAAAAAAATCAATTAATGTATTTCACACTACCAAAATTAAAGAGCAAAATCATGATCATATACATAGTTGGAAAGAAAAGTGAAAAAAATACAGCATTCATTCATGACAAGGAATCTTTGGCAAACAGACTAAAAGAGCTCAATCTGATAGTGTAGGATATCTACTGAAAAAACGGACAAGTATGTAAATGGTGAAATACAATGTCCCACCAAGACTGGGAGTTCAATGAAGATAGCAGCTATTATCACTCCTCTAGAACCTTTTATAAGCCCTAGCCACCAGTGCAGCAAAGCATAAAGAAAAAGAGATGGAAACAGGGAGAGGAGGGAGAAAGAAAGGAGGCAAGAACTTTAATAAAATTTTTATAATTCATAGAAATACTCAATTTTTCAAAATTACAGATAAATTATTAGGATTTGTAGATAAGCTTCTTTAGCAAGACTATGGGATACAAGGTCAATTTGAAAGTATCGACTGCATTTTCACATTCAAAAAAAATGACAAAATAATGTCATTTTGTAACAGCATTTTAAAAAACTCAAATACCTATGAATAAATCTACCAGATGAGAAGTACAAGATCTCTCTTCAGAAAACTGTATAACACTGGGGGTAATTTAAAGAGAACCTGAATAAGGTATGCCATGTTTCTTCAGTGGAACATTCCACATTAGAAAAATGTCAATTTTCTCCAATTGAATGATAGACAATGCAATCCCAAGCACAATTCCAACAGGTGGCTGTTGGGGTTAAATGTGGCAGCTGTTTATGGAAAGAAAAGGGCCACAGCATAACTAAGACACAACTGCAGAAAACCAAGGTGAAAGAGTTTTTTGCTCTAGTGGATATAAGATCTTATTAAGAAAGTAGTTACAGGCCTCCCTGGTGGCACAGGGGTTAAAACAGAGCGAGATCAAGCTGTTGCCAGTTACAGCAACAGTTCAATCCCACCAGGGAGTTAACCCACAAGGCGCAGTAGACCTCTCCTATCTCACCCACTGCTCCCCTCAGCAGTGTGTTTCAGTACATCTACCTGTTCTGCTCCCCACTCTGTCTCTGGTGAATCCTTTCACCCCCGCACACCTTTGGCCTACACCCCAGTTCTTATATGTATAAATAAATAAATCTTAAAAAAAGTAGTTACTAAGAGGTCTGGACTAGATACAAGGATAGATATGAAACTAAATGAATTAAGAAAGTCCAGAAACAGTCACCTACACAGAGATATTAATACAGAAGGTGGTATATTGGCAGAAGGAAAAGGATGACCTTGAAAATAAATGGTGCAAGCTGGATAGCCATATGATATGGACTAGATATCCATATGGAAAAGATAAAAATAATTTTTAAAAGACAGTATTTCACTTCTACACAAAAATCCGTTTCAGATAAACTGCAACTACCAAATGTGACAAGCAAAACAAAAAGCTCTAACAGAATAACTTCAAGCCCTGAGGGTAAGAAAAATTGTCAAATAGGACACAAAAAGCACATACCATAATTTGCTCAATGGATATTAGACATCAAAATTAAGAATTTAAAAAAAAAATCATTAAGGACAAGCCAGAGAGAGAACAGCATTATCTCAGGAACCTCATGCTGGTAACATCTCAGATATTTGTCAACATCAGAACCAATTGTGGTTTGTTTGTTTTTCCAAGGAATACTACACAGCAATGGAAATGAATGACCCACAGCTGGATTCAATCATATGTGAAAGAGACCAGATAATACATAAGGAAAGAGCCATTTACATGAATCTACAAAGCAGAAAGAACTTAGAGTTTAGGAATGCTTGGATGGTAAAAGAAAAGCAAAAGTAATTACCATAAAAGTCAGGAAAATAGTTACTGGAGGCAGGAAAGAGGGGGATGGGAACATTCTATTTTTTGACCTTGGCAGTCGCCATACAAATATCTGTCTTATGAAAATACACTGAGTTATAAATCTTTTTCTTTTGTGCAGTAGGCATTTAGCTTTTGTGTATTCTTAAATTCTAAGAGGCACAAAACACTGAGCGCTGTCAGTGCTGGGCAGGGGGCTGCAAGAGTGCTCTGGATGTTTGGCAGTTTCCTGAGCATGGAGTTCTCTTTACTGTCAGCTCAAGAAGCATCTCAGCATTCTTATCTTCTTAAGTCACCATCAGATGCTCAAACAATGCACACTGCCCTGGTGAATAAATATTTATTATAACTCTAAGAGCCTGAGCAAGTGTCTGGAATCCAAAGCGATGGAGGTCTCTCTCAGCATGAGAACATGAATGCTAAAATTCCAACTCAAGATTAAAAGTTACTTCTGGAAAGAAAAGTCAATGGCATGGGTGGAAAGTTCAAAACAGACCTTTCAATCGTCAGGTTTTATTTCTGCAGCTATGATTTAGTTCGTTTTTTTTTTTTTTTAAAAAGGCTACAGCAAATATAGGAAGTGTTAAAGTTCAACAAAACTGGATGGTGGATATATGAGTATCTGTAATATATCTACTATATTATATTGGAAATATTCATAACTAAAAGGAATAAAGACAAGAGGATCCTGTACTCTTATCAGTTCATTTCTCCAGGTAAAACGGTTTCAGTTCAGGCAAGTCATCTACTTGGCCTTCCAGAGACAAAATGTAAAATATTCAAATACTTCGGTTTTCACCACCACCACTACTATATCCCACATTTCTTCTCCTCTCTGCTAAATATCTTTCTTATAGCTCATCCATATTCATGTCAAATATTTCATATTCTCCAACACTGCAGCGATTCTGTTCCAGATGGTAATATCCCTCAACATGAAGAGCCAAGATCCTAATAAATGTGCTGTGCGAGAGGTTCTCTGATGTCTCAATTTCGCCAGCATGCTTGTAACACAGAGATAATTTAGGTTAAAATGAGTGCATTCTCACTCTCTCTCCAACCGGTCCCCAACGTAAACCTTGGGTTGTTATGATGCAGGGCATGGCCATAGTCCTCTTCAACAACCCACTCTGAAATCTTAGCCTATCACCACTCACCAGTCCCCTCTGGGTGTATGGTTTGGCTAGAAGGATCTGGAACAATCTGTCACTAAGAGTTGAGGCTTTTTATGTGGGTGGACTTCGAGAATGATTTCTTCACCCTTAAAAGGTGATACACGAGATCATTACCTCTTCCTCTGGATACCTTCCTCATCACACATAGCATGGCCTCTAGGGCCAGAGCAGCCATTCTACAATCACAAAAGGTGCTCAGCTGAGGAGGGTGAGGAGAAAGGGTTTGATGATGCTCAATGAGCCATTCTCACAGGTGCATCCTCCAAATGTTGCTGCTTAACCTTTTTCTGGACCACAGTCTTAACCCAGTCATATTTATTTCTGTCAACTTCTTCCTAATGATTTGCCTACCCACTCCACAAGTGAGTGTAAATCTAATAGTGGTACACGTTTTTCTTCCAAATAATCCAATACTCAATTTTGATGATTCCCCCATCTCCCTGACCCCCTTCAAAGAGTCTCTATGGGGGCCATTTTTTCTTCAAGTTGTCAGCTCACTGTTTTTTAAAAAATATCTTGCATATTATATTAAAAGCATTATAAGGTGCCTCCCTAGTGGCACTAAGGGTTAAGCACTGCACTATGTATGAAGCATCCACAACCACTGCAGAATGAGTTCGATCCCAGGCCAGGGAGGGGCCCCACATGGCACAGCAGACCTCTCCTGCCTCGCCCGCTGCTCCCCTCCACAGTATATTTCAATCAATCTGCCTGTTCTGTTCCCCACTCTGTCTCACCCACCCACATATCTGGCCTCTAACCCAGTTCTTGTATTCATAAATGAATCTTTAAAAAAAAAAAAGCATTATAAGTTTTTTTTAAATCCATGGGGAAAGTAAAATGGCAAGTCCCCTCCCTGTAATCTCATCCCTCAAAGATAATCACTGTTATATCTGGTCTACACTGGTTCATAATCTATTATAACATCTATGAAATTTGCTTCTTTCAAAGAAAATATTTATCAGGTGGTTTTCAGTGGGAAAGAGAGGTAGACAAGAGTAAATATGCAACCAAAAGACAAACATTATGAAAAAACCCTGGAAAGAGCAATGAACTTGGGACATGATAGACAGCTCCATGGCCAGACTCTGTCTCATGACCTGACATCCAAGGCCTCACCCCCCTTTTAGATGGATGAGAATCCCTGTACCTCACCAGGCTGTTTTGGACTTACATAATACACCTAAATGATTTCTGTTTGCTGGAGTTCTGTTTTGTTTTTCTCCACTTGCACATAGAAATCATCTGGGGAGCATTTGAAAATGAGAATCCCAGATGTACTCAATGAAAATCTCTGGGGGTGGGACCTAGAAATCACAATCAAGTGCAGCTTGTAGAGTTAAAGAGCACTATGCATATTTGTGTTTACTATCGCACTGTTTAGCATTAACAACCCCCTAGCAGTGGCTCAGTAAACACTGGTAGGATGAGTAACAAATGAAAAATCATTTTAAAAATAGACTAGCTATTTTAAAGGGATTTCATTTTTAAAAAATTCACAATTCTTACATAAGAAAAAATTTTCTTAGTAAAAGTAATTATTAGTTGTACTTGACAAAAGCCTAGAACCCACTTTTTCTGAATGCACCTACATGGTTCACATTTCATCTTAGGTCATAAATCAAGGCACATACAGTGCACTAAATTTAACTGTCAAGGAATCTAGTTTCACTAAAAATCAACTCATGAGAATTAGATAATAGGCAATTTTGAATTTTCGCTAAAAAAAGCCTCCAAAGAAATAATTACTGTACAAAGATTTACTCCAACATTTTATCACATACAAAACTTTATTTTCTTTCAGTTCATTTTAGGGGCCAGCTTCAATATGCAATATATGTCACTTTTAGAAAAATATATGTATCTGATCAATTTGAAGCATACATACCACCAAAATGTTTACAGTGCAAATCTCCTTAGAAAATTATTTTAGAATCCCCATCTTACTGTTTAGCCTGTATTTTTTATTTTTACAATGAATATGCAGTACATATTATGTTTTTTTGTTTATTTTGCATGCTATAAAATTTTTTTTTCTTCCACTAAACTAAAAAAAAAAGCAAAAACCTGAGAATTCAGCATGGGAGAAATAAGAATCACAAAAGGTTTTTAAGTTTTGATTTTCCAAAATCAAAACACTATCAAGAATCTGATTTTTGTATTTGGAAAAAATTAGTAACCCTTCACATACTACTGCCAAAAATTCTAAAGCTCTTTAGTGCTAAAAATGACTGTTTTTGGATGCTAGAGAGGACATTATTGGGTCAACTAACAAAACAGAATATAGACAGTAGATCTGCTCAAAGTACTGCATCAATGTTAAATTTTCTTAAGTTGGTAACAGTACCAAAGTTGTGTAAGACAGTACCCTTAGTGCTTAGCATATACACATTGAAATTTTCAGAAGTAATGTATGATGTATGCAACGTTCTCAGAGTTCAGCAAAAAATACACTATAATTGATAAAGGAAGGACTCACTAGTGGCAAATGTGAACAACTGGTGAATCCTAGTAAAGAGTCTGCACAATTTTTTAATAAAATTGGAATTATTTCTAAATAAAATTTTAATTGAAAAAAACTGGTAAAAATAATTTTCCTAAAAAACACTTAAGATCATATTGAACCACCTCCATGCAAAACTATTTTAAGGGGAAAACAGCAAAAACTTCAAAAAATGTGCTAATAAAAACATCTACGCAGGACCAACTTCACAAGACATTAGCTCTGTGTAGTAGAAACATAATGTGAACCATAATATAGTACTTTTTAGTAGCCACATTAAAAATTAAAGACAGGTTAAAAATAAATTTAATATAAATTTTTACCCAATGTCTGAGATGTTTTCATTTTAATGTATTTCAACATAAAGTTAAGGATATACTTTACAATTTTTTCCCTTTAACTCTCCAAAACCTGGTGTGCATTTTACACATTTCAATTTAGATGCTAAACTTTCATAGAAATACTTGGTCTGTATGTAGATTTCATAAAGTGAACAGCTAAAGTTCACATAATCAAGTTGTTTCATAGTTAAGTTTTCCAATCACTGAGCTTAGCATCAGTTTTTAATTAAGTTAATTAAAATTAAATAAAATGGGAAATTCATTCCTCATTCAAACTACCCACATTGCAAGCTCAAAAGTCACATGTGGTAACTATGAGACAATTCATCCTTAAGATGAAACAAATTCCCTCTAGGAAAGAAAGACCTGATTGATAAAAGCTTATACTTATCAAAAGACCTTTAACAGTTATAACAAATGATGACACTCTGTAAATCCTATAATCCTATAAACACCCTGTAAAATCACAATATTCCTACCAAAAGCTTCAGTAGCTCAACAAGACAAAACCAGAAATTCTCTATACCAGTTGGAAATGCCAACGTAAAGCAGGCTCTAGCCTCAGTTTCAGGTGTCACACTTTGAGTTTCCTGAAAATTGGCTATCAAATGGCCCACTTTTAAATGTAACAGAATGAACTGCAATCTTGGCTCTCAGAAGCCTCTGTGTCCATTGTATTGCATGCAGAGTTTCCACATAATACTGTCTGAGAATCCCAAATGGGAGCAAGCACCCAAAAGAACTTGTCTCAGATTTAAAAGAGGAAATGGCTCTGAGAACAGAGGTGGTTCTTTTTTCTTTTTAAACAGGTGTAAGAGATTAACTCAGTCAACACCAAGGAACACTAAAGATTCGCCAATCAATAATTCTGTGCCAAGCAACTTGATCAGGGATTTGGCTAGAATTCCTTTGGCTCATCTCAATGGGGACCTTCCCAAAGACATCCTGATTTAGGCCATTCTCTCAATCAAGGTTTAGGGTGTCATTTGCCTGACAACAAATAAAATCAAATTTTCTATACATATATATACATAAGATTCCTCCTGACAAAAGGAAAAAGCATTTGAAAGATAATTTAGTTAAGTATGAGCAAAAATATAGTTCCAAAAATCAGAAGTAACCATTCTTCTGACCAACAGTTCAATAAAATAGCATTTACAGAAAATGCTATTCTAGAGAAATGTCTAATTTCTAACTCTAGCTGAACATTTCTATTATACAATGTTGTGGGCAACAACCAAATTTAATCCACAACTCTAAGTTTTTCTTTCTTTGCAGACAAGTGTTAATATTCTGCTTAAGAATTGTTTAAACTGATTTATTTTGCACTTAACTAATGCCTCTGGAAAGTGAGGCAAAAGAATGTGAACAATGATTTTTGACCCCTGGCCTAAGAATTAAATTCTATATTCTATACAAGGCTTTTGTATTTTTCTTTTCTCCTCCCACCGCTCTGATCTAGCTTGCTTTCACCCCACATCATATCTGGGATCAGAGAGAAAGACCTAACCATTGTGTACAGACTAAAATTACCATACTCTGAAAGCATATTTATGTAAACATTAACTATTTCTATTTAAGATTTTACTCTTCTCTTTCTTCCCCCTGAAGAATCATACAGCTTTAAGGAGAATGAATACAAACATGTCAAGCCATTCCACAGGGTTTTTTTCCCTAGATTTATTTTATCCGTGGAAATGTTTAAACATTTGTAGAACACATTCTAACTTGGGGTTTTTCTTAGAAAGTTCTTAGTCAATGCCTATGTAATCAAATCCAGATTTACTTCTCCTTGAAATTAGCTAAATACGCAGAAATCAATTGTCATTTCAAAAATAGTGAAAAGGGAAGAGAAAGAAACTACACCTGAAATACATTTCTGCCCAACAGTTCAAGCACTATTTCCGAAATGCAATTCAAAATAAAATTTCAAGTCTACCTCGGGAACAGAGAGGTGTCGGTGAAGCGGCCGCTTCCAGAGCATGCTGCAGAACCCCACAGACCCCAGCAAACCTGCCTGTTCCCCCGTCCTGAACTCCAGCCAAATACCCAGGAATCCAGACCACTTCACCGCCTCGCAGCACAAAGATGTTTACGGGGTTATCAGGTGCAGAACAACTACTCAATTCTGACACCAAAAAGTACGATTAAACAAGAGTTTTTACTACGCATTCACGGGCACCTTCCCTCGCCGAAATTCACTACAAAAGGGAGCAAACAGGCAGGGGCGGGGGGAGTAGTCCCCCCTTGTTTACTAGACTTAGGCAAACAGCTATATTTAACAATTCCTCCATAAGGCTTGATGCCAGTGATCCACTCGAGAGGAAGGCACATAGGAAGCTGCAGGCACACCCGCTGCCTGGTGCAGGAGCTTTCTCGCCGTACAGCCCGAGCGTCGCTCGCTCCAAAAGCACAGCACTTTGCAAGGGCCAAACCGGGAAGCCTGCATGCCCACAGCCAAAACCTCCTTGCCAACAAAGGCTGTGTGTACTGCTTCCAGGTGGGAAGCACACCACCGTCTGCGGGGAGCACACTGCCCCCGTCAGCTCCGGGGTTGGGGTCTGCGTGGGGCCACCCCAGGGTGTCCAGTGCCGTGGACAGCCCGCGGGACCTCAGGGCGCAGTGGCAGTCTCGCTTTGTCCCGGGGGAGGGCGGGGTGGGCGTCTGAGCCGCGCGGGGTCCCCAGAGAATGTGGCGGCGCCCCTGGTGGGATGGGGGCTGGGGTGGCCGAGGCGGCCCGCCGCCCCCCGCATCCCCGATGCCTTTCATTTGGCCTCTGCGGCGGCGGAGGCAGCCCGACCTCCAGCGCTAAGCACTGCGCCAAGCAGGGCGGGCGAGGGAGGGCGCGCCGGACCCGCCGCAGCAACGGCCCACCTTCCCCTCCACCCCCGCCCCGCGCCCCCAGTCCGGTCCGACCGGGACCCGCCGGCCGGCCCGCAGGCCGCGCTCCCACGGCAGGCGACAGAGCCCACGCTCGGACGCTCTGCAGGTCCCCACCTCGATGTAGCCGGCCAGCGCCGCGGCGGGCGCGGTGAGCCCGAGCAGCAGCAGAATTAGGAGCTTGCCCGTGGCCGCGGCGGCCGCAGTCCCAATGGCCGCCATCCCTCGCCGGGTCGCTCTAGCGCTCGGCTCTCAGCTCACTCGCACGGTCCCGAGCTCTCACCAACGCGACCCAGAAGCATCTGAAGCCAGTTCGCCGCCGCCCCGGGGGGTTTTACACAAACCGGAACTGACTTCATAAAACCACGCCCTCCTTCTCCGGCCGCCAATGCTGGCCCGCAGAGCCGCCCCGAGACACCGCCCCCTCTTCTACGAGGACCCAATCAGAGGACACAAGAGCCTGTCCTCGCGCCCACCCAGTCCCCGCCCCCTCCAGGCTCCACCCCTGGCCGCTGGCGGCCCCGCCCCCTGTTGAGACCCTGTAGCCGCGAGGCGCGGGGCTGTGCGCGCGGCGGAGCTCTGGGGCGGCGGTTCCGCTCCAGGGTTGGGACTCGGGCGGGTCTCCCGCACCCGGCGCCTGTAAGTGTGCGCGCTGTGCTAGTCTGTCCACCTGCAGCCTCTTAATGCAGCCACGCCCCGTTCCCTCCACCCTGCGGGTATTTTTCAGATTCCGTTGGGTTCCGCCCTCTTTTTGGTTCTGAAATGATTTTATTAAAAAAGGTGATGAATTGTTTTGTGTCGGGGCAGGTTTGCAGAAGGTTTCCCCGAGGCCGGGGAAGCACTAAGTGAGTCAGCCTTCCTCCCCTTCCGACATCTGTGCTTAGCGCGCCCCTTTCCAGAGCGCTGCTAGCCCTTTCGTCTAGATGCCGGGAGGCGTTCGCACCCTTGACCCCTACTCTTCAGGCCTCTCAGTCTTACCCTTCTTTCCCAGTGGCCACTCTAACCAGAGAAAGTTGCTTCCCACTGGAGACCTGTAAAGACCACATTACCTTAGAGCCCAGGTTCCCTTCCTCGTGTGTTTTAGGAAAAGAGCATTTTCCTTTCTTCTTCAGTTTCTGATTACTAGCAGAGACCTGCCTCGCTCTGATTTCTTGCTCCACTGCATTTCCACTTGCACTAGGGAAATCTTCTGCTGCCCCATTTCACAACTGGCTGGGTCTCGTCTGGCCAGGGCTCCCCTGGCTTTGTTTCCTTTCAAACACCAGTTGAATTAGGTACCACCCTCTGCAGAGAACTGGCTAGACCCTTTAAGTTTAACCAAATAAAGAGGGGACAGGATCTCTACCTTAGCAAAAAGGAGGAGAGGGTGTACATAGAAAATGAAATTTCACAGCTTTACTCAGTGGCATGTCCAGTTCCCGAGTTTAAACTGACCCTGCCGGGTTCCCCAAATGCGACTTGCTTCCTTTTACAAAGCTCTTCCTATGTCTGCAGTGTCTTTTCTCCAAAATCTACCTGTTCATTCTTCCTCTGCTCAACCAGATGTAATGTCATCAGCATCTGTATCCCCAGGGTGCTGTTTCCTGTCATGGCACTTGCTCCCCTATAGTCATCTCCCTACCTCTCTCATGCCGCTGACCAGACTGATGTGTCACAACAAGGCTGTACAGTGTTACCTAGCCCTGGCTCTGGTGCTAGTTCTTGAACTGTTGTCATGGACTGAAATGCATCCTCCCCAAAGTTCTTGTATGTTGAACCCCACAGTGTGATGGTGTTTGGAGAAGGGGCCTTAGGGAGGTAATTAGAATTAGATGAGGTCACAAGGCAGGAAGAGACCAAAGTGCTTGCACCTCAGCCGGCACCAGCCTGTGAGGACACTGTGCGGAGGCCAGGAAGAGAGAGCCCTCTTCCTCTTGACCAAGTCAGCCAGCTCTATGATCTTCAAAATATGGGAAATAAATTCTGTTGCTTCTGCCACTTAGTCTGTGGTAGTTGGTTATGGCAGCCAGAGCTAGCTAGACGGCTGGCTGGGTGAGTCCCTTCATCACGTGGACTCTTTTTCCTTCTCTGCCAAGTATGAATATTAATAGTGAGAAGCACGCGGCAACTCAAACAGAAAGGATGAAAGAAGGGCAAAGGGATGCATCACCAGGTGTATGCTCCTCCTATGAAACTGTGTATGGAAACTTGCGCTGAGCACAAGTCCCAGTCCTGTTGGGGCTTGAGTCATATAGTCCCTCTGGGCCTTGTTTTCCTGACCACAAAATCAGGACCTTGAACTCAGGTAGTTCTAATTTTCAGTGACTCTAAAATTTTTTTTTAAGATTTATTTATTGGGCCTCCCTGGTGGCGCAGTGGGTTAAGCAACACACTATGAAGCAAACCGCAGCCACTGCAGCATGAGTTCGATCCCTGCTGCCGGCCAGAGAGGGGA
>JAGFMF010011417.1:8047809-8073005 GCA_019455555.1 Galemys pyrenaicus
GTGGTGAATCCTCTCACCACCCCCACACCTCTGGCCTGTACCCCAGTGCTTGTATGCATAAATAAATAAATCTTTAAAAAAAAAAAGATTTATTTATTTATGCATACAAGAATTGGGGTACAGGTCAGAGGTGTGGGGGTGAGAGGATTCACGAGAGACAGAGTGGGCAACAGAAAAGGCAGACTGACCGAAACACACTGCTGAGGGGAGCAACGGGAGAGGCAGGAGAGGTCTGCTGCGCCGTGTGGGTTGTAATTGTAAAATTTTAAAATTGGGTACAATGTGAGTTTCTGACAACCCAGTTGCCTTTGTTTTTCTCATTTCAGGTCAGAATGGTGAACGCTTACTTTATAATGGAATAGGCTTGGTCTCACAGATCTTGAAACATTGCTGTACAGGAAATAAATGTCTGAATTTTGGCTTATATAACCAGTAGCCTTTAAATATGCCAGCTTCAGAGTGCATTCTCCTCTATCACCCCAGCCCCATCCATGGCTGACTCAATATTTAATGTTTGGTTCAACTAGCACCTATTTAAGAAAGTTGTTTGCTCTTCCCCTTTGCAAGAAAGTTGTCTGCACATCCTTTGTCTCCCATACATGTTCTGTACATACCACAGTCAGTCTATTTGTAAACTAAATACTAATCAATTAGTTTCTTTAATGTCTTCTTAATTACACCATGAGTCTTAAGGGAAGGGGAACATGTTTTCTTCATCTCTACCTCTAAAACCTAGCATAGTGGTTGTACTTAATAGGTATTCAAAAAACATTTGTTGAGTGAACCCATAACTAGAGCTTGACAGTTTAGCAGAGAAGATGAAACTTGTACAACTGTAAGTATAGCACTAGCTAGAAAGTCATAAATAGCGTCAGAGGAGAATTAGCTAAATATTTTAGGGACCTAAGAGGAGGAAGTTGGTTACGTCTGGTGAGGCCATCCAGTAAGGGTCAGAGATTACATCTGAGATTTCCAAGGAATATACACAGGATGTGCGTGTATAGTATTCAGGAAGATAAGAAGTATGGGGGAATACTGTGAGCAAAGGAATAGTGCTGAAAAACCACAAGGCATGTAAAATAATAGGGAAGTAGTCACTTAACTGGAGCAGACGGTTTACAATAAATAGTAAAGTTGGGCTGTTTGCAGGGTTTACCTAAAAACATTGAAGTACTATAGAAATCTGTGGACAAAGAGAATTACATTGGCTTTTAGGCAAATGAGTGTGATACCATATGAGGAATGAACTAGAACCTAGAGATAAGGAGACCAACTAGGAGCCTAGTGTGATATTGGGGTAAGAGTAAAAATGGGCAGAACTGAGATGCGATAGAATTGGAAAGGAGACAGTTACAAAAGGTTAAATCACTGACCCCAGGAGTAGTGAAGGAGAAGGAGAGGAGGCTTAAAAAAAAACTGTGCCTGAACACAGCCCCTGGGAGAATGTGAAATGTTGATGTCATTGGCAGAAATAGGGACAAAATGAGAAGACTATGGAGATGGAAGGAGACTGTGAAATAATGAAATGTGATTAAAATCTCCAGCATGAGATGCATAGTAATTACTTGGGGGAAAGGTCATAGATAGATTGTAGTTAGAATTAGTTTAGGGTGTTAGTAACCCAAAAGTTATCCATTAAATCCATGAGTTAGCAAAAGGGGACAGCATCAAAAGAAGTAGAAACCAATAATATAATTTTTCTTTTTAACCAGTATCTGTTTTCATAACTTAAATCAAAAGCTAGAGAAGGCCAAATAGGATAAGATTTAAGGAAGGAAAACTGAATTTGCAGACTTGGATTTGGTCTTTGGTCATTTCTTAGTAAGGGTAAAAGCACTTGCAGAAAATAAAGGCTTAAACGCCCTGTGAGGAACAGTTAACATTCTCATCCAAGATGTTTCCTGTTGAAAAGTGAACTGGAGAGTAGCTGATATAGCTGGACGGTTTTATTGTTGCTGCTGTATGTCATTAATAAGGAGGGGCTTGGGGGAAGGTGAGAAACTGAAAATACAATAGAGACCCTTGAGATTTGTAAGATGAGTATTAACCTCACTTTACAGATAAGGAAACTGAGGCTCAGAGAGGTTAAATAACTTGCCCACAGCCCAAAACCATTAACTTAAAGAGAAGAAAGTTGAATCTTGACTTGTGTGATTCAGAGTCTGGGTCTTCTGCTTATATCATCTAAACCAACTCCTTATCAGACATTAGAAAATATTAGTTTAACAAACCCCTCAAAAAATACACAAATAGGGCCTCCCTGGTGGCGCAGTGGGTTAAGCAACGCACTATGAAGCAAACCGCAGCCACTGCAGCACAAGTTCGATCCCTGATGCCGGCCAGGGAGGGGACCCACATGGCGCAGCAGACCTCTCCTGCTGTGCCCGCTGCTCCCCTCAGCAGTGTACTTCCGTTGATCTGCCTGTTCTGCTCCCTGCTCTCTGTGGTGAATCCTCTCACCCCCCCACACCTCTGGCCTGTACCCCAGTGCTTGTATGCATAAATAAATAAATCTTTAAAAAAAATACACAAATAATAAATCTATTATTGACTGAGCTTTCTTTTTGCTTGCAATTTAATGTGGCTTTGTGATATTCTGTAATTACTATATTTTTTTAATTTAATTTTTTTTTAATAATTTTACTCAATGAGATGCTTGTTTTTTTTTTAATTTATTTATTTATGCATACAAGCACTGGGGTACAGGCCAGAGGTGTGGGGGTGGTGAGAGAATCCACCAGACAGAGCCGGATGCAGAACAGGCAGATTGACAGAAACACACCGCTGAGGGGAGCAGCGGGCACAGCAGGAGAGGTCTGCTACGCCATGTGGGTCACCTCCCTGGCCGGCAGCAGGGATCAAACTCGTGCTGCAGTGGCTGCGATTTGCTTCATAGTGCGTTGCTTAACCCACTGCGCAACCAGGGCGGGCCCTGTAATTACTATATTAATACACAGAGAAGTCACTCCATAAGAAAATATGTGACACATTTTTTAAAATGTTATGGCTGCCCCAATTTTTCCTTTCTGCTTAGAAGGCTTAGAAGGCATCCCTGTTCCCTCTGCCACTGAGTTTGAACAAGTGTGGTCACTTCCTGGAAGGAAGTTCTGCTCAAAACAGGTTTAACTTTACACGATTTACACCTTCACCACATGACGGGTAATTATGATTTAGATATTTTAATGTATAAAGTTTTTCTTCTATCTCCTACTGAGCTAGGCTAAAATCCACATCTAATTTTCAACGAGTAGACCAAATATCACATACTCTTTTTTTGAAGATTTATCTATTTATTTATGCATACAAGAACTGGGGTACAGGCCAGAGTTGCAGGAGGTGAGAGGATTCACCAGAGACAGAGTGGGGAGCAGAATAGGCAGATAGACTGAAACATACTGCTTGAGGGGAGCAGCGGGTGTGGCAGGAGACGTCTGCTGCAGCATGTGGGTCCCCTCCCTGGCCAGAGATCGAACTCTCATTGCTGTGCTGCAAATGCTTCACAGTGCCATGCTCAACCCACTGTGCCACCAGGAAGGCCCCCAAATATCAAATACTTAAAATCAATACACAATACTCAAATTCAGTAATATATATTTGGGTATGGACAGGAGGAAGAACCTGGCCCTAGAGTATAGATGTAAATATCTTTTGTTTTCAGAAATAATATTAATTTAGCTGATCACAACCTGGTTATGTAGGTGTATCTGAAACATAAAGCTTACAAAACAATTTTAAACATACCATACCTAGACTAATTTTGTTTTGCTGGTTGACTGGTTTACAGGCTTGCAGCAAACACATATTGTAAGACTGATCACTTACACAGTCTTGGGCATTCTGGTAAAGACAATATCATATTGTTAGTGTCCCTACCCAGGTCTTGGAGGAGACTGGGGCAAAAGGCTGGGCCTGAAACATAATCTTCATAAGGTCTGCAGAAAAGCTGCCACTGGCTGCAAATCCCTTTTGGAAGAGTTGTTAATAGAAGAGTTAATAGACTTTCCTTCATGTGTTGTTGTCCCCAAGTCTTCATTTGAAAGCACCCATGCCATTCAGTGTATTGAAGTTGCTCTGTTTTCTCTCGATGCTGTGGCTATTTTCTCAGCACCCCATAATGGCACATTTGTCAATGTACTTGTTTGGCACTTTTGAATGATTTCTTCTGCCTTCAGTGCAGAAAATATAAAATGAAGATTAAAAACCTCAGTGTTGGGAACTGCTTGTACTAAAACTTCTTATTGTTGGTGATTTCTACATAGGACTTGCTTTTCAGAAAAGCTGGTATGAAATCACTCAGCTTGAAAAGCCCCAAATCAAAGAGTTTGAAGATATTGGGATCATCTTTCTACCCTTTGTGAAAGTCCTTTCTGCTATATTCATAATGGGAAGAGGGGAAAACACATAGCTCCATGATCAGAGATTTTCTCTTTTTATTGAGTGATTCTTTATCACATATTTGAAGATGGCTGTCATGTCCCATTCTTCCCTGCCCAATCTCAAAGTCTTTAATTTAAACAAACTCATTTCTATAAGCATTATATTTGCTACTGGAAACATCTAAATTCTTTCCAGACCTTCTTATACACTTATACCTCTGTATACATTCCAATCAGCCTCTGAAGTGTGGATTCCAAAACCAAATGTAATAGTTCACATGCTATGTGAGGCATAGTGGCCATTATCTAGACCCGGTGTATGTTTTATGAATATAACCCAACATTTCCCAATGAGACATTAACACCAAAGTCACATAATAATTCCTTGAACAGATCTTTCTTTAGCACCTACAAAGTACATGTACTGTACTTGGCATATGAAGTGAAATAAGTTATGCTTCTTGTTATCAATTTGTTTAATAAATAAAGACTCTTCATCCAATGCTTTAAAATGTTATAATAAGAAAAACTTCCCAAAGGAGAGGATACTTTAACTGAGTTTGAAAAGATCAGCATCCACTGGACAAAGGAGACTATCTAGCAGGTGTCGGCCAAGAGGAGACATGGCTCTTGGTATGGGCAGAGATGCATAAAGTAGCATGACACCCACGTAGGAATTACACAGAGAAGAGGGATCATGGAAAATAAGGTGCTCAGCTAGGGATTTCGAACTAGGTATTTAGTGGGAAACCACTAAATGATAGTCAGATTTGTATTTTAGGACGATTGCTCTGTCTATAGGAGAATAGATTGGTGATGGGTCACACAGGGAGAGAGTCAACATAATCCAGGGGGTTTACCAATGAGAAATAGGAATGCAGGGGGGCCTCCTTGGTGGCGCAGTGGGTTGAAGCATCTGCGACACAGGAGCGTGAGTTGGATCCCCAGTAAGGAGGGGCCCCACATGGCACAGCAGACCTCTCCTGCCCCGCCCACCGCTTCCCTCAGCAGTGTGTTTCAGTCCATCTGACTGTTCTGCTCCCCGCTCTGTCTCTGGTGAATCCTCTCACCTCCTGCGACTCTGGCCTGTACCCCAGCTCTTGTACACATAAATAAATAAATCTTAAAAAAAAAGAAATAGGAATGCAGAGGAGAGTGCCATAAGGGCTAGAAACTGACCCATTGGCTGATTTGAGGAATATAGAAGAAATACACACTGGGAAGAAGGCAGAGCCCAGTAGCTGATAACTCAGTGGCTCATGCAGGAACATTAGACTCAGATGAATTTTAGGGTTCGGAGTTTTGCTCCGCAATTTCTGGTTTTGTGACTCAATGATTTCATTTTGCTAAAGGTCATTGCTCTTTTGGGGCCTCCCCGGTGACACAGTGGGTTAAGCAACGCACTATGAAGTAGAACCAAACCGCAGCCACTGCAGCATGAGTTCGGTGCGGGGAGGGGACCCACATGGTATGGCGGACCTCTCCTGCCTTTCAGCAGTGTGTTTCAGAAAGTCTGCCTGTTCTGCTCCCTGCTCTGTCTCTGGTGAATCCTCTCACCACCCTGCACCTCTGGTCTGTACCCTGGTTCTTGTATGCATAAATAAAATAAATCTTAAAAAAAAAAGGCCATTGCTCTTTTGACAAAACAGGATAATATCACCTTTGTTAGTGGGGATCTTATAACAATTAAATGGGACAATGGGTAAAGTGCTTACATGTTTAGCCCAGTGCACAGAGCACATTCTAAGTGCTCAGAACAGGATAGTAGGTAATTGCGGTTGGTTATTTGTGGTGGTGGTGGTGGAGATCAGCAAAACAGAATTCAGGAGGAGCAAGTTCAGGGGAAGAGATAATGATAGCTCATATTTGTATAGTGCTTTTCGATTTTCAAATTTCTTTTGTATTCATTATCTCATTTCATGTTCAAAAGAACCTTGTAAACCTCACTCATTTCTTTTCTAAGACTCATTCTAGGAAAATAATCCAAAATTATGAGGATAAATGATGGGGAAATGCTTATAAGATATGAGAAACCTTTAAAAAGCAGAATGCAAAATTGCATAAGTAGAATAATTTCAATCACACATTCAAAATAGAAGGGAAGAAAATAAACAAACATTGATTTTTTTTTCTGAATCGTAGGATTGTTTTACTCTTAATGTATCTTTGTGTTTTTAAAATTTCCTGTAATAGATATATACTTTGTTTTTCTTTGCTTTATTAAAAGTGCCTAGTTAGGGCCTCTCTGGTGGCACAAGGGGTTAGGTCTCAGCACTGTGAACCTATCTGCAACCACTGCAGCATGAGTTCGATCCCTGGCCAGGGAGGTAACCCACATGGTGCAGTAGACCTCTCCTGTCTTGCCTGCTGCTCCCCTTAGCAGTGTGTTTCAGTAGATCTGCCTGTTCTGCCCCCCATTCTGTTTCTGGTGAATCCTCTCAGCACTCCCACGCCCCCATGCCCCACACTTCTGGCTTACACTCCAGCTGTTGTATGCATAAATAAATAAAATAAATCCTAATACTTTCATAGCACTTGCTACAAGCCAGGCATTGTCCTAAGCATCTTAATAGGTTTAGAATTTATTAGAATTATTTCATTTTGATGTGTTTGGATATAAATAATAGAAATGTCAACTCAAACTGCCTTAAGCATAAATTATTTTATTGATCTATGTAACTGTAAGAGCCTAGAGATATAATAGTAGAACTCAGGCATGGCTCCAACCAGGACTTCAGTTCACAAATCTGTGATTTTGCTGATCTTCCTCAGGTGGCAGCTTCATCCACAGGCTGACATTGAACAGAGAGGACGAAGACTTTGTCCTATACCTGCACAGAAGACAACTGAGCAACTGTCCAGAAATGATAGCTTCAGCCTCAGTCTTCTAAACAATAGCCCTGAGATTCTCTGTTTAGGCAACTTATGTCTCATACCCATTGCTGAATCAATAATCAGGACACGCGGTGAGAGGTGGGACGAGATTAAAACGTGCTGAGTGTTTTAAGTGAACCAGGACCTCTCAAGGAACTAGAAACAGGTGCAGCATGGGATAATGGTAGTAAATGAATGAAAACCAAATAGGAAGGGAAACTGGGGAAAGGATATTTGTAGGCAAGAAAATGCCAATGACTGTATTTCTCAACATACATTTTGTTTGGATCCCATTGCCAGATTAGCTGCAAATTTCATCTTGCCTCCTTCCTAAATGTCCTTCCTCAAATCCTTAATTTGGCTCTGTGTTGTTCTGTGCATCATTATATATATATTGTTGTCTATGAAACCCCTTACTCTAATCACTTGAAACTCTTTGAATTGAAGTTGAGATGTAGAACAAGTTAATATGCTGTCATTTTCTTCTTTGACTTATTACTGACAGTGTTTGCTGTTTCCATCCAGAGAGTGAGCCCACCTAGCTTCTCAGCAGTGTCGCACAGAGAAGGGAGTTAAAGATTTTACAAAAGCAGAACGCATACTAGCTTTTTGGGGAACATCTGTTGCAATATCAAGGTATCTGAGAAACTGAAAATTACCTTAATTTTTAATTCAATGTTCACAATAGCTCTCCAGGCCTTCGACTAAATAATCGGTTCAAACTTACATAGAAAATTGGTGGAAATAAGGCCTGTCTCTTTCCAGAACTGTCTCTGTTAGATACTAGACTAGCTATATCCTGCTTAAATGCCACTAGATATTTTACTGTCTTTTGTTGGGAATGAGTCTCCCCTACATTTTTTCACCCACAATACCCACAAGTTCTACATCTCAACTTCTACAGATGGCTACTTGGAATAAGTTTCTGCTAGTTTTCAGCCTCTTTACTCCAATAGGTGAGCTTGTATCCAAATTCTGGAGATCCCTCAATGTGGCATTCTTTCATGAGCTGTCACTGATCACATTTTCTGGCACATCTCCTTAAAAGCGCAGTCAGCAGCATTCAAAGCAGCTCCTGGATGTCGGCCCTACAGGGACTTTTGATGATGTCTGTACTATTTTGAGATAAAAAGGGTTCTGCATCCAGCAGTCCAGAAACATATTCTAAATCAGCTTTTAAGTCACTTGCTATATTTTACATGATGATGGTGGCTGAAGACTTGAGTGGCTTCCAGATCTACTTGGGTAAATGAGGACTCACTCCGTTTTGGAGTGGTCTGCAGACTAGTGCTAGTCACCATGTGGTAACTAACTCATGGTCATGCTTTCAGGTGTTGCTAGTCTCAGAATGACCAGATTTGCTCCAGATCTTTTCAGAAAACCAGAGTCATGTCACCTGTAACTTGCTAGCATTCCCACAGTAAATTATGTAGCCATGATAAAATATAATGGAAAGATAACTTACCTTGAGAGGTTTTTGTTCAATTTTTTTATATGTGACAATAATATTGGCATTATGCGATGGAAGTAAAAGGGTATTTTTCCTTTGAAATGCATACTAAAAGAAATATTTAGAGGTGAAAGTGAACAAAGAAATTGCCCCTAAATAAAGAGTCTGCAAGAGGTAGAGATACTTGATAGAAGTAATTAAATGCATTAACAGTTACTTGAATCAAAATTTGACTATGCAACTTCACAGATCTGATAGAAATTATTTATACTGAAGTGCACAGAGACAGCAAAGATAAACTCTAAAGTCAGTGTTGCAACTGACATAGTTGGTGAAACTACTTGATACTTTAATATCTTAGGATCAAGTTAACATCCCTAAATAAAACGATTACAACATTTTTAAGTCATAAAGACTGATATATGGGGAAATAACTCATTCTTGCGAGAGGAGTTATTCTTAGAGCGGTTGCTTTTCATCATTTGCTCTTGGATGCTGCCCTAGACAGATACAGGTTAAAGATTCCAGAATCTATGAGGTTGAATGTATAGTGACAAAGGGCAAAACTAGATAGCTCTAAGGAGTCTTGCCTTCAGGAATAGGTAAATAATGGCTTTCTGTGTAATACATCAGATGCCATTTTGCTTAGTTTTTTATTTAAAAAATGCTTGGCATTTGATTCTGAGTTCCATTGCTTCCTGTTATCCAGCTATGTTGAGATGAATCTGATTTAAATTCAGACATATCTGATAAAAACCAAAATCACCTTTTGCCTATACATTTACTTTATGTGTTATCTATAACCTCCATTTCAGTTGCTCAAACTACTAACCATATTTTTAACCATTCTCTGGTGGAAATGTAAGAATAGATTTATTAAAGTCAGTTTTACCTGTTTAAGAAATTCTGGCAGGGTGGCATAAGGGGTTAAGGCACAGCACTATGAAGCCGTAGCCACTGGCCAGGGAGGTGACCCACATGGCACAGCAGACCTCTCCTTTCTCGCCTGCTGCTCCCCTCAGCAGTGTATTTCAGTACATCTGCCTGTTCTGCTCCCCACTCTGTCTCTCACCCCCACACCTTTGGCCTATACCCCAGTTCTTTAAAATAAATTAATAAGAATAAAATAAAATTTTATTTAAAATAAAATTTTATTTAAAATAAAATAAGAAATTCTGGCAAAAAAAAAAGACTTGGTAGTGAAGAAAGGGAAACATGGACAGGTAAGACTGAGAGAATCATGATGAGACAGAACTTGGGCATTGATTGTGACTTTGCATTATTTAAGCCCCACTTGTTATCAAAAATGAATGCAGTGTCATTTGGCTTGTGTATGCTTAGTAAATACCTTGAAATCTCCTTCAAGTTAGTAGCTATTTCTGTCTGCCACTTAGTCACTTTGAATCATTGAGCATTAATCAACATTAGGGAAAATGGGATATTCTCAAGCAATTGCTGATGCCTTAAACACAACAGATTTTAGCAAATTCCTGGGCAAAGATACTCTGTATTCGTGCGCTGATCATGTTTTCTGAAGCTGAAATTGAGACACCTGATTGGATAATGAGCTAAAATAATTTAAATCAGAACATTTAGCCACTCTCTATACTTGACAGTTAAAATAATGTTTTCTCAGTCACCCTGTTCAGAATTCATTTCATCATCGTGTACTGGGAAGACTTGACCTTAATCAAACCCTTCCATTAAGATAGAAACCAAGGGCCTCCCTGGTGGCACAGCAGGTCGATCCCCTGCCAGGGAGGGGAACCACATGGCACGGCAGACCTCTCCTGCCTCGCCTGCTGCTCCCCTCAGCAGTGTATTTCTATCTGTCTGCCTGTTCTGCTCCCCACTCGGTCTCTGGTGAATCTTCTTACCTCCCATGACTCTGGCCTGTACCCTGGCTCTTGTATGCATAAAAAAAAAAACTTGGTTTTTTTTGTATTTTTTTTTTCAAAAGGTAGAAACCAAAACAAAGAACATATGTTAAAGAAGGGGAAGTGTATAAAAGTAAATATAAACACTATAACTGGAAATCATGATGCTTAAATATTTCATATGCTTTAGCAGTATTAGGTGATTATTTTTAATAAACTTTGTTTTAATAGTTATTAGGCCATTAAAAAAACTGATTTACAATTTTGGCAGATCTGGTTTACCAGATCTGGTTTACAAAAGCAATCCTGCTATATATATTCAGCGTTGGGAAGATTATTTTTAGAGTATTGTGTATAACAATACTGGTTTTGCTAATTGAAGAAAGATGTGCATAACTTGGGAATAGTCCCAAAAATTTCTACCAAAATATTCAGAGGCTAGAAAATAAGCCATATGGAATTTATCTTCCAGATATACTCACACAAATGGGAAATAATGAATGTTCAAGTTTATTCATTACATTGCTTATAAAGACAAAATATTGGAATCTACCTAAAAGTTCATCAGTATGAGACTGATTAGATGAATTTTGGCTGTTATGTCATAGAATTGATTGTTGCTATAAAAAGAGATTAAAGAAACTTTATGTTAGGGAAATATCTTCAAGATATATTGTTACATGAAATATGGGCCCTCTCCTGGTGGTGCAGTGGGTTAAGCAACGCACTATGAAGCAAACCGCAGCCACTGCAGCACGAGTTCAATCCCTGCCGCTGGCCAGAGGGGTGACCCACATGGTGCGGCAGACCTCTCCTGCCTCGCCCGCTGCTCCCCTCAGCAGTGTACTTCTGTTGATCTGCCTGTTCTGCTCCCCACTCTGTCTCTGGTGAATCCTCTCACCTCCCGCAACTCTGGCCTGTACCCCAGCTCTTATATGCATAAATAAATAAATCTAAAAAAAAAAGAGAGAAAATTCTGTACTATAAACCACAGTGTTCTTGTTTAGGTGGATCCAATGAGATATCATACTGTGAAGGCAGTTGATAAACTGTGAAGTGCTTTACAAACATTAGTAGGCACAAGGAATGGTGAATTGTAGTATTCTGTTATTGACTAATTCCTCTTTATTTTGGAAAATTGGTTATTAATTAGTCTTCTTTTCTATGAATGCCATGTCTTTGAATCATAAGTAAACTATATTATGACACAAACCATTTATTGTTTGTCTTTGTAATTGAGTTAGCTGGCACCTCTTTCCAAATTGACACTGATTATGTAGCTACTCAAATGATGTGCTGGACACAATTTAAATTCTCATCCTTTTCACTATTTCTTGTTGTCTATAACATTATTTATTTTGTTTTTTGGTGTTTTTTTTTAGTAAAAAATACATTTACAAGAATCAAAAGTCAAAAAATATTTTAGGGGCCTCCCTGGTGGCGCAGTGAGTTAAGCAATGCACTGTGAAGCAAACTGCAGCCACTGCAGCAAGAGTTCAATCCCCCAGCCAGGGAGGGGACCCACATGGCACAGCATACCTCTCCTGCTTTGCCCACTGCTGCCCTCCACAGTGTGTTTCAGTCGATCTGTCTGCTCTGCTCCCCACTCTGTCTCTGGTGAATCCTCTCACCTCCCATGACTCTGGCCTGTACCCCAGCTCTTGTGTGCATAAATAAATAAATCTTTAAAAAATTTAAAAAAAAACTATCATATAAATATACTTTTTAACCCACTCCCCTCCCATCCATCAAATTCTTACCTTCTGGGTTTTTTTGTTTAAGAATTATTTTTATTTATGCATACAAGAACTGGAGTGTAGGCCAGAAATATGGGGGGTGAGAAGATTCACCACAGAGTAGGGAACAGAAGAGGCAGATTGACTGAAATGCGCTGTTGAGGGGAGAAACAGGCGAAACAGGGGAGGTTTGCTGCACCATGTGGGTCAGCTCCCTGGGCAGGGTTCAAACTAGTACTGCAGTAGCTGCTACTGAGACTTAACCCCTTGTGCCACTTAATCCCTTGTGCTCTTACCTACTGATATTAAGTAACCACTATCATTGATCACTGACTTCTTGTATCTACTTCCAGAGATTATTTTTATGCAAACACAAGCAGATAGAAATAATATCAGCTCTTACTTTTGAACATGATGGCAGCACACTCCACACACTTACTTGCTTATTTCACGTAACAATATCTTTTTTTTAAATATTTTTATTTTTTTATTCATATAAGAACAGGGGTACAGACCAGAAGTGCCAGGGGTGAGAGGATCCACCAGAGACAAAATGGGGAGCAGAACAGGCAGATTAACGGAAGTACACTGCTGAGGGGAGCAGCGGGCGAGGCAGGAGAGGTCTGCTGCACCATGTGGGTCCTCTCCCTGCCGGGGAATCGAACTCGTGCTGCTGTGCCGGGATGCTTCACAGTGCGGTGCTCAACCCACTGTGCCACCAGGGAGACCCCTTTTCTCTCTTTTTTAAAAGATTTATTTATTCATGCATACAAGAACTGGGGTACAAACCAGAGATGTTGGGGGCAAGGGGATTCACCAGAGATAGAGTGGGGAGCAGAACACACTACTGAGGGGAGCAGTGGGCAAGTCTGCTGCACCATGTGGGTCCCCTCCCTGGCAGGATACCAAACCTGTGCTGCAATGGTTGCAAGCAAACTCACAGTGCTGTACCCCTTGTGCCACCAGTGAGGCTCCCTAGTACAAAATTTTCTATTTCTTATTTTACAAATGAGAAATGGGAACAAAAAGGAGACAAACGTTTGCTGATGGTCTCAACCAATAGGGCAGGATATATGCTCTCGCTTTAAACTGCAACTTGCTTTAAAAAAGTGGGGCATATGATTACTAAGGACTTGCCAAGTCTGGACTTTTTATAAATTTTTACAGCTTTTTAAAATTTTTCTACTTCTGCTTTTTTTTTTTGCCTAGAGTTATTTCTCAATCACTAATTTTTCTTTATTTTGATTCAGAATTAAATTTCTGTCTCACTTCTTCAGAGTGAAGAACTCTGTCTCCCATCCATCTAATAATAATTTTTAATACAATTAAATTACATGGAAGAGAAATTACTAGAATGCAAATTCCTGGCACCTCTTTCCAAACATTGAGTCACTGAATCTTAGGTGGAGTCTAAGTGTATACTTTTTTTTTGTAAGCAGGTAGCTATTTTTGTTAGGTAGTTGAACATTGTTCTAAACAACATGTTCAACAAGAAGTAAGATTATTTGTAACTAAAAACTCTGTGTGGTTGATTAAAATCAAAGAGGCTTCAAAGAGGCTTCTCAGATCCTCTTTCCAAGCTTATTATTGTTACAGCAAAGAGGCAAAGATGAGGATCTGGGAGTGATGATTAGCCCCCAGTGAATTGAGAAGAAGTGAGTGGTGACAACACACAGTGCTAATATGTGCCTAGCATTCAGGGGAACATGCACACAATTATTTATTCCCTTTGCCCCTGAACTCCGAAAACATGAGATTGTCTCATCTTGGAGGGTCTAAATCAGATTCATTTGCTTCTAAGGAGAATTTTCAGTGGTGACCATGTCTATTAAAGACCTAAGTGGTTTGGGATTTGGTTACCCCAGTGACTGCTTCTCCCAGTGCATCACTGCAGCAATTTGAGATCTGGTAGGACACATCTATTTACAGGTCCCAACCCATCTGGGGAAGAGGTTGCTGAAGACGTCAGACCTCATCATGGAGGACACTTGTTTACATGACTTGGTCCCCATTCCAGCCCTGGCCTTTCGTTTAACTTCCTAGTTTGTTTCATCATCTGAACCTACATTTATCATTCTTCATCTGCCGTCGCCTTAAGAGAATATTTTGTGAAAGCTTCTTTGAAATGATTAAAAGTGGCTTCATGCCTACAGCACACATCTGTCATCCACTGAAGGGTTTTATAGTTTTACATAACTTTCTGAGTGTTTTTTACTTTGTACTCATGCCCCCAGGCAATTATTGCAAAGGACATACTTTTATTAATTGAAATAATAAATACTTTATAGGTGTTCTAATAAAAATGGGATGATTTAAAGTTTAAATGGTATTGTGTCATTCTAGAATAGCCATAGCACACACTTTTGTAAAAGCCAAATGGAAAGATACAGAGGGAGAATAAAACCTTTGAAAAATTTAGTGGTGCATGCCGTGAAATCACAGAAACTATGGAGAGGATTATAAGAGAAATCTTCTCCTCATGAGATCTGGAAAAACATAGTCATTAAAAATTTCATAGACTAGTTGTTTTTCCTTGATTCTAAGATTAGCAGGTGCTAACTTACCTCGACGCCTTGTCTGTCGGTAGAGCATGTCCCCTTCAAAAATGAGAGTTATGGGGCTCCCTAGCAGCCTAGAGGCTAAGTCTCAACTCTATTACCATTATACCTGAGTCCAGTCTCCGGGCAGGGAGCTGACCCATATTGCACAGCAGACCTCTCCTGTCTCGCCTGCTGCTCCCATAGCACTTGTATACAATAGATCTGCCGGTTCTGCTCCACACTCTGTCTCTGGTGAATCCTCTCACACCCTGCATGTCTGGCCCACACCCCAGTTCTATGCAAAAATAAATGAATTTTTTAAAAATGAGAATTACTCTGAGCTGTGATCACAAATTGACCTTGTGGAATCACTGAATATGTGTTAACCGATTTCCTCCTCTCCATACTCTGCATCTATGACTATTAATCTGCTTTCTAAGAAGGAAATTGATAGGTGCAATGACTAATCGTTTGTCGAAGGCTAAAACTGGATCACCTATTCTATTTGCCTCAAATCCATACACTCTCACAAAGAAAGAGGACAGATGGCCTGTAATGGGTGGCTCATCTGTCTCTAGTAAGATCTTTATCTGGAGATCTTATAACAACTTTACAATATAGACCAGGAGCGAAGCCCCAGTGGCTTACCACAAATAGCAGACTCCAGGGAAGAGTGAAGAGACTCTAAGTAGCTAGCTTTGTCTTTGTCATTCCTGTGTTACTCACAGTTTCCTCATCCTGAGTCATATGTGCTGAAGTTTATCAGAACCAGGACAATGAATGTGGGAAATGTATAAAGTGAAAGAGATGGCCACAGCTGCTGCCGTGTAATTCCAGGTCAGCACTACACCCCTGACATTGGACATCTTTTAAACTGAGCTGTCCAGCACGGAAGTCACTGGTGACACATGACTCAAGCAATGGGAAATGTGTGGGACAAAGAAGTGAAATTGAAACTTTATATAGTTTGGGGGCTTCCCTCGTGGTGCAAGGGGTTAAGTCTCAGCACTATCAAGCTACCCACAGACACTGCAGCACGAGTTTGATGCCTAGTCAGAAAGGTGACCCACATAGCGCAGCAGACCTGTCTCGCCCACTGCTCCCCTCAGCAGTGTGTTTCAGTAGATCTGCCTTTGCTGCTCCCCACTCTGTCTCTGGTGAACGCTTTCACCTGCACCTCTGGCCTGTACCCCAGTTCTTGTATGCAGAAATAAATAAATCTTTTAAAATAATCTCTTTAAAAAAAAAAGAAGAAATTTTATTTAGTTTTAATAAATCTGCTTTTTTTAAGATTTACTTTATTTATTTATGCGTACAAGAGCTGGAATGCTTGCAGCGATTGCTGATAGCTTGATAGTGCTGAGACTTAACCCCTTTCACCACCAGGGAGACCCCTAGAACAATTCTAAGCCAAATAGATACAAAAGAAAAATTTGATTAAGTGAACATTTGGTAACTGTACAACACCAGAAAACTATTTTCCTTTTTCTCCTCTAAACCAAATGGAGTGAATTGGCAGATGAATTTGGCGTTATGTAACACAGTGAAATATAAATGAAAAACAAACACCAGGCAAGCCTAGGTGGATGTGGATTAAATTAAATATTTACAGTCTACACAACAGATCTTTTGTAAAGGGCAATTTTATGAACCAGAAACATCAATAATAAAAGGATAGTGAGAATTTTTATTTGTATAAAACTTGCTGTTGGACACCTAGGGCAAAGGCAATCCAACCCAGCTGCCAGCAGGTGACTAAAGTATCACAAAATAAAATTTAAACTGCATCTGAATTTATAAGTAAATAAAAATTATGGGAGGTACATATACCAATAAATGTTGCTGATAAATTAGTTAGGTTTTTTGCTGTTGTCTTTACCCTTTTCTCATTTTTACAGATTTTCAGCATTGAGCCAAAACATTTTTTTTTAAAGATTTATTTATTTATACATACAAGAGCAGGGGTACAGGCCAGAGTCCAGGGCAGTAAGAGGATCCACCAGAGACAGAATGGGGAGCAGAACAGGCAGATCTACTGAAACACACTGCTGAGGAGAGCAGCGGGCAAGGCAGGAGAGGTCTGCTATGCCATGTGGGTCCCCTTCTCTGGCCAGCAGCAGGGATCGAACTCATGCTGCATTGGCTCTGGTTTGCTTCATAGTGCATTGCTTAACCTGTTACAGGGCAGGGAGAGGAGCACCCAGAACCCCCAAGCCTGCCCTCTCTGAATGGGTTTTGCCATCTGCGGCATTAAGACAAACATACAAAACCTTTAATGGAAGGAACTTTAATACAACTAGGGTACAATAAAGAAAGAACAAAGAATATAGTTACTAAGTTAAGCATTCAAAGTTACCCATCTCCTTGAGGGTAAAAGTCCAGCCAAATAGGATTGGCCCAAAGCAAGGCCCAAAAACCTGGCACACATTTAAAAGACCTTTCAGTAGAGACCCATAAAAAAGGGTCAAAAAAAGTTAAACAAATCTGGGAGGAAAAGAGCAAAATCAAAATCAAGATAAAAGCTGCCATTGCTAACCTCCCCACGGGTCTCTCACCCACATCTGTTCCAACCAGTCCAAGACCAAAAAGCAAGCACAGTTTCTTCACATGTCCCTCTGCTCCATGTGCCTCATCCAAGTCTCCTTGCTGTTCTCCATCTTCCTTTCTTCTCCTCTCTTCTCTGCAGAAATCTTTTTTTCCTCCTCAGCTTCACCCACTTAGAGCGGAACCAAAATTTTGGAACTTCCCCTTTTCCTGAAACCACCCTGTTACAAACCCACTGCGCCACCAGGGAGACCCCTGAGCCAACACATTTTTTATTAAAAAGTTTTCAATAAAGAATACAGAAATTTATATAGTAAGCGTTCATGTGGCTACTACCCCAATCGAACAGTTGTTCATCGCTTATATTTCTCTTTTTTTAAGGCCATAGCTTTAGTTGAAGCCTTCTGTATACACCTCCAGTCCCAGTGTTCCCCTTTGCTGGCGCAGGCCAGCTGCGGCAATGAACCAGGGTCCCCACAGGATGAGACAGCGTCTGTAATGAATGTGTAGGGAAAGGGGAGAGGGGACGAGAAAACAGACACTCTCTGTGCCAGCATCTTCCATCTTCCACTGAGTCTCAGCAGTTCTTTATTTATACTCTACACACAAGAAGCAGGAAAGCAGGGAAACATCATTCATAACATTTTTTAGGGAAAGTGGACTTTCAGGCCCCAGCCCTGCGCAAAAACATGTTTTTGAGAACAGCAGAACAACATTGGTTACATTTTCTTAGGACTGGTGCAAAACAACATGTATTCATCCATATACCAAACTTTTTTTTTTTTTAAAGATTTATTTATTTATTTATGCATACAAGCACTGGGGTACAGGCCAGAGGTGTGTGTTGGGGGGTGAGAGGATTCACCATAGAGAGTGGGGAGCAGAACAGGCAGATCAACAGAAGTACACTGCTGAGGGGAGCAGCGGGCACAGCAGGAGAGGTCTGCTGCACCATGTGGGTCCCCCCCTGGCCAGCAGCAGGGATCGAACTCATGCCACAGTGGCTGCGGTCTGCTTCATAGTGCATTGCTTAACCCACTGCGCCACCAGGGAGGCCCACATATACCAAACTTTTGAGGCAGATGTAATAACCCAGCTCCATCACAATCAACTAGCCTCTCCACCACAGGCCCCAAGCAAAAAAGGAAATGTTAAAATTAAACCCAAACTATATCTATTCTTGACTATTCCATCCCCAAAAGGAGCCCAACCTATCCTGAACCCAATAGTTCGTCATCAAAATTGTTTAGCAACCAGTTATTTTGTTTGGTAAAATAGCCAATCTTAAAACTGCCCCCCACCATGGGAAATTTCCAATGAGCACTTAATACACCTTTACAAGATGGTGACAGTAGTATCGGCCAAAATGGCGGCGATCTGGCAGGGGCCAGCTTTGGAACTCCTGAGTTTTCAGGGTTGTCCCTCATGCCGGACTTCTGTCACTCAGCAAGAGTAGCATGGCTCCCGGCACTTTGCCTAGCAGCAACAGTTACTAGGAGTTTTGTGTTTTTTGCCACACATTTGAAGTAATTTTCCTATACATGTCTATAGTCATTAAAAATATGCATAGTAGGGGGGCCTCCCCATTGGTGCAAGGGGTTAAGGCGCAGCACTATGACGTTATCCACATCTACTATAGCACAAATTCAATCCACATCCAGGGAGGGGACCCACATGGCACAGCAGACCTCTCCTGCCTCGCCCACTGCTCCCCTCCCCAGTGTATTTCAGTTGATCTGCCTGTTCTGCTCCCCACTCTGTCTCTGGTGAAATCTCTCACCTCCCATGACTCGGGCCTGTACCCCAGCTCTTTAAAAAATAAAAATTAAAAAAAAAGATGCTCATTAAAAAAAACAACACCACAATAATTAAGAAGTAACATTTTTGTAGATAGTACATGGTGGACAATTAATTATATTGTACAATTATAAAAATATTTGATTTTTTTGCTACTTCCTGGTGTAGGGTTAGAGAAATCAGGTCTTTCCACCCTCCCACCACTGTGATGATGGACACCTGCGGTGCTGCGAGCATTCCAGGGTGGGCATGCGCAAGTGGGCGCACCTGTGTTGGACACGGGCATAAATGGGTGGTGTCATGAGGACGCCAGGACTAACAACAGGACTAACAGTACAGACCAAAGAGCAGCAGTGAAAGCGAGAGCAGCAGAGAGGGTGAGAATCGCCAGGGGCTAGGAGGCCTGCCAGCTTCCTGGCACCCCCGGCACCCATTCCTGCCATGTACCTGGCCACCTCTACTAGTAAAAGCATGAAAAGCCACTGAGGGCTCCAAGACTCCCTTCCTTGACCCATCTGCCCAGAACCATCCTGAACCTTGCCCCTGTGCCCCTTTCCTGGCTGCTACACCTGGTCTCTGGGCAATGCTCTGGGGCCTGGTGCTGAGTCACAGGAAGTGGCTGTGTGATCAGAGATGTCTACTACCACACCCCAAGCCAGACCCAAGTTGACGGGACTGATAACCATCCTCTCTTCCCAGCTCCTTCTCCATTCATCTTACTTCATGTAAGCTTCTAAACAATCTGAGAAGCAGATATAATTGTTTTTTTATAATCCCTTTTAACAGACAAAGACATATAATACAAGAAGTTCATGGACTGCCCAAGCCTAGTCAGTAAAAAGAGGCACAACCTGATTTCAAACCCTGGCCATTGCAAGCGGGAGTTTTTGGACCACATTTTGCCTCCCACTGAGCCCTGGTTTTTATTTAGCTCATCACCAGTGGAGAGTAAAAAATGCTGGCAGAAATCTCCCTTGCTGACCAAAGCAAGTCAAGTGCTTCAAAATCAATAAGGGGAATAAAAATAGGGCAAGTGAGAAAAATTAAAAGGGGTGGGGGAAATGGAGAGAAAAATGGTCATTTTGGTTGGTCAGGTATGTAGTATTACTAAGTGTTGCCCTGGACGTCGATCACCTGGTTGATAAAGATTGGGAGGAGAAGCAGCTTGGATATTATCCTACCACATTTTCAATGCCTGAGTTGGCAGCCCTGAGGGCTGCAGGGCGGGAGTAAAGTGGTGTTCCCTGAAGTATAGGAGGTAGCGAAGATAATTTTTGATATTGCAGTATAGGCATGCGGAGTGTGAAGTGAGTTCTTTTTAAGCTGTTTGATCTTCCTCTGCCAGGTTATTTGAACAGCCTGGAATCAAGTGCAACCAACACATGCAACGCTGTACTTGTCCCCTTCCACTATGCTCAATTCAATCTCCTTTCTCCATTGTTTTGAGAAGAAAGAAACCTATGGCTCCTCCCTACATGATGTTGTCTCTTCCTCTCCAAGCTATGATCTCTGTGGCTGAAACTTTCCGGCTCCAGATGCCCCTTTGTTCCTGGCACCCAAAGTCTAACTCTCGGGCTAGGGTTCCAGCCAGCCTTAGGTGGGCCCTATGTGGTTACCTCGTGTGGTGCCAGGAAGGTGGCACAGGGCAGGTTTGAGATGGTTCTAGCAGGGGGCGGGGGTAAAGGAAGGAGTTTTGGAGCCCTCGGTGGCTTTTTTGCTTTTATTACAGAGGTGGTATCAGGTACATGGCAGACAGGGGTGCCAGGAGGCTGGCAGGCCTCCCAGCCCCCGGAGTATCTCACACTCTTGGCTGCTTTGCTACTGCTGCTTACTGGTTTTGCTGCTCGTTGGTACTGGCGTTCTAATTATGCCGCCCATATAAGCCCGTGTGCAAACTTGGGTGCGCCCACTTGCGCATGCCCACCTAGGTATGCGTGCAGCACCGCAGGTGTCCATCATTATACCAGTGGCGGGAGGGTGGAGAGACCTGATAGTTCTGTGACCCTACACCTCATCTCAGAGGGTCACTCTGGCTTGACTCCTTCGACTCCCCTTCAGCTCCCATTCCCAGGGTTGAGACTAGGGTCAGGTACACATCCAAACTCAGGAGCAGACACACCCAGTTTCCTCTGAGTGGAGAGCTTTTGTCTCTCCACTTCAGGCTTGGGGTGTGGCTCCAGACTGGGAGACTAGCTCTAACCTTACTTTTGCTATTCCCTAGTCTCTAGGCAATGCTCTGGGGCCTGGTGCTGAGTCACAGGAGGCAGCTGTGTGAGCAGTCAAGTCTACTACCCACCCCTGGCCAGGCCTGAGGAGTCAGGACTGATAACCATCCCTTTCCCCAGCCCCCTTCTTCAGGCTTCTGCTTTATGGACACATAAGGGGAGAGTGATAAAGTAGCAGGAGCAAGCCCAGCTGCCTGCTGATAAGCCTTAAGAAGGTATCTGACCTCAATTGTTCTCAGCTCTGTGTCCATGGCCACCAGAAAAAAACCTGCTTTGTTCTCAGCCTGGGATCCCGGTGGTCAGTTCTGATTACATCAAATCTCCACTGGTGTGAGCATGTCTCAGTCACTGCTCTAACATTCTCAGTCTGTGTTCCAGCGGAGAGAGCAGGCCTTCCCAGGCAATAACCATGGACTAACTAAGATCGTTTAGCTTGCCTTGTGTTTATGTTCACAGCATGTTTTATTATGACAAATGATAAGGTTTTCCACTTACCATAGTGTCGTAGTCTTTTAAATTTTCTTTTTTGTAGTCTTTTAAATAAGTAACTTAGTTCTCTTTCCCTGGGAAAGAGACAGGCCAACATGGACAGATAAGTGCCCAGACCAGGTAGAAGGTGGTCCAGATCCACGTGGGAAAGCGCTACAAAGGGCATCTACTTCCATGCTAGTGTATGCGTGTGCATGTGTGTGTGCACGTGTGCAAAGAGATCACACTTATCCCCAGAAAGAAGCTCCACGAGAAGCTAGCAGGTTTTGTCCCATGTTTGATGCAGCTGACTCAGAGAGGGTCCTCCCTCCCCCCCACCAGAGACATCTCCATCGAATGTCAGGAGGAGGAGGGAGAGACAGACGAGAGGCAGTGCTGTGCCCGAAGGCTCTCTGGATCAGGAGATCACTGCAGTAGAACCTGGCTCTCGGGCCACACTGAGGTTCCTGCTCTTGGTTGGCTGTCGCTTCAGACCATTCCAACCTTCAGGTGAGATGAATTTCCAAACACCACGTAGAGCCGTGTGAGTCTTTCTGCTGTATGGGAATATTTCAATAAACCTCAGATGACAATCAAAAACAAATAAAAAGCAGTCTGGTATAAAGAAAAATATTCAGGTGTTAATTACATAGCTGCTAAGTGGGGGATGGGGAAAAATTGTGAAATTGGTATTGGAAAGACTGAAGTTTGTGAAACTTAGAAATGTGCCTTAGAATTAAGAATTGAATAGACCTAGGACAGGTAATATGGCTTATCAATAAATATTTATTAAATGTTAATGATTTGCCATAGTATTGAGCATCTACTACATACCCAGTAGGTTTTTAGCTTTATTAAGGTGTAATTTATATAACATAAAATCCTACCATTTTAAGCATATATTCAATGACTTTTTGTAAATTTATACAGTTGTGCATCCATACCACGATTCAATTTTAGAGCATTTCTAACAATCGCCCCAAATTCTTGGGGCTCATGTACAGTCAATATCCTTTCCCTTTTCCCCAACTCCAGGCAGCTTTTTAAGTCTCTATAGACTTGTTTGTTCTCATGAAAATGGACACATGTATGATCTTTTTAGCTGACTTCTTAGCACACCAATTTTGTGGCTCACTCATGAATAATATTGCAATGAACATTCACATGTCTTTGTTGGACACTTTCTTTCTCCGGGCTAGGTGCCTAGGAGTGGAATCGCTGGGTTGTACAATACACGTGTGCTTAACTTTGTAAGCAATTGCCAAACTCTTTTTCCAATACAGTGACATCATTTTATATTCCTACCCACACAGGAGGAGCAGGCCAGGTGTTGTACTTAAATTATTTTGCATAGGTATATATGTTCATCTCATAACCACTTTTTTATGGCAAGAAACCTGAAAGAAATTAACTGACTTGCAGGAGGCCATATTCAACCATAACTGCTTCCAAATCCCATCCTTTTTCTCCTCCTGGGCTGGACTCTGTGCTGAGTGTTTGTGTTCTCCAGCAGACCTGGGGGAGGGTAATGCAGTAGCTTTCTGTGTGGTTCATCTACATTGTCATAGGAGAGATGGGTGGGTAATGAAGCCGGGAGCCAGAGAAGAAAGTCCTGTCTTTTTTGCCACCTAGCCTTGGATACCAAGCCCTGGAAATGCTTTATGTGACTCACTTCTTTCTTTAAATTTAGAATGAAACCTTGGTTCTGGTTAACACATGACACAGCAAATGAACAAGCTGAGCAACAAAAGGAATTCCCCCTTATTGCGGACTTTGAAGTTTTGTAATCACTTGGCTGGCCACAGAATAGGCACAGGAGTTTTATGCTTTCCTCTTGTCTGAGTCAGCAAGTCATTAGTTACTGAAATCACAGCTGTTAACAAGTTCAGGCAATTGCTGACCGCATTGTTCCCCTTGCCTTGTTTTGTGTAGTTGGTGAAAACACAAAACAGTGGGGTGTATGAGTTGGTTACATAAAGACACAGTCAAAGTGAAAAGATCAAGCAAGAATTATCACTTTCTATTATCTTTACCTTCTGTGGGATCTTAATAAAAATCCATCTTCTCCTTTTCATGTTTTTCTACATCACAGTCTCCAGGGGAATCATGTTAGGGTAAACAAGCATGAAGTTTGGCATTTTCATTCATGCATCCATCACCGTAGGGGCCATGTCTTGTTTCCTGATGTGCTTAGCATGATGTCTTGTAACATCAGACCTTCATCCTGCCTCACCTGGACTGCAGCAATCAATCTCCCAGGAATGCCTCCATCCATATCTTCTCTGAGTCATCCATTTTCCACATGGCTTCCTATTTATCTTTCTAAAATATATTTTCATTATCAGAGAAATGATGCTATCATATTATACTATTAATTTGACTCATGGTATTGCAAATATGGCAAAGGTAGCACCATATGTGTCTTTGTATTTGAAGATGCCCACTGATTTATGGCATGGTTAAAAGAAAAGAAAAAAAATATATTTTAAGGCTGTCAGTTGCTGTTGAACAAAATTTGTCTTCTTTAGCAGATTTTCTTTTTTTTTTTTTAAGATTTATTTATTTATGCATATAAGAGCTGGGTTGCAGGCCAGAAGGGATGTAGAAGTGTGTGAGAGGATTCACAGAGACAGAGTGGGGAGCAGAACAGGCAGATTAACCAAAATACACTGCTGAGGGGAGCAAGGGGCAAGACAGGAGAGGTCTGCTGCGCCATGTGGGTTAGCTCCCTGACTGGGGATTGAACTCGTGCTACAGTGGCTGCCCATACTTCAATAGTACTGGAACTTAATCCCTTGTACCACCAGGAAGGCTCCCTTTTAAACAGGTTTTCAAAAACCATTTGTAACCTGGTTCAGCAACTGGCAACTTGATTTCTCCCTGTTCTCGCTCCTATTTCTGCTGTTTCTAAAAATGCCACATATTCATTCTCCGTATATTTTCTAGGGCTTGTGTTAGGTCTGTAAATAAAACAATGTCCCTTAAATACTTCTTGTAGATTAATAGCTCTTGTTGAACTCTGTCTTGTTTGTTAAGAACTATATTTATTCTATAAGACTTCAAAAGAAATGTCTACTAATTCCTAGGACTTTCTTCATAATGGAGGAGGTGTGAGACTAGTAAATAAATGACACTTTTTTTTCTTCTCCCCACCACAGAAGCACTGATTTATTCATTGTGTCTGGAATTTTTCTTCTTTTTTTTTTTTTCTTTTAAAGATTTATTTATTTATGCATACAAGCACTGGGGTACAGGCCAGAGGTGTGGGGGCTGAGAGGATTCACCACAGAGAGCGGGGAGCAGAACAGG
>JAGFMF010011417.1:8073471-8095616 GCA_019455555.1 Galemys pyrenaicus
TGCTGCTCCCCTCAGTAGTGTGCTTCATTAGATCTGCCTGTTCTGTTCCCCACTCTGTCTCTGGTGAATTCTCTCACCCCCCCCCCACCCCACACACACCTCTGGCTTGTGCCCCAGTCTTTATATGCATAAACAAACAAATCTTTAAAAAAATAATTTTTTCTTTTAAAAAGCAAGAATGCTAATTTTTCTAACAGTTTAGTGATGTAATTTGAAAGGCTTTAATGGTCACTGAACTGGAACTGCTAGTTATTTTTTAGAGAAATATAAAAATAACTAAAGGAATGAAAACACAAATGCAAGTACTCCAAAATACACTAAAGGTTGTTCTCACTTTACAAACTAGGCAGGAGTCAGTGTTTAATAGCTCTGTCAAATGCTACTCTGGGACATGGATGGTTAAAATCACCAAGAAAATCTTAAAATTTAGTGAAATTCAAATTAGCATATATATTTACAAATGTAGTGCTATATTAATGATTTTACCATCAAAATATCCTGTTCTATTATATGCATGAACACTCAAATAAGTAAGCTGACATTACAATAGAATGAATTATCAAACTAATTATATACTGATAAGCATTATTTAAAATTAAACCATGGGCATGGGGCCTCCCTGATGGCGCAGTGGGTTAAGCAACGCACTATGAAGCAAACTGCAGCCACTGCAGCACGAGTTTGATCCCTGCTGCCGGCCAGGGAGGGGACCCACATGGTGCAGCAGACCTCTCCTGCTGTGCCCGCTGCTCCCCTCAGCAGTGTACTTCCGTTGATCTGCCTGTTCTGCTCCCCGCTCTCTGTAGTGAATCCTCTCACACCCCCCCCATACCTCTGGCCTGTGCCCCAGTGCTTGTATGCATAAATAAATAAATCTTTAAAAAAAATAAATAAAAAATAAAATTAAACCATGGGGTCTCCCTGGTGGCGTCAAGGGTTAAGCACCACATGATGAAGCAGCTGCAGACACTGCAGCACGAGTTCAATCCCTGACCCAGATGGCCTGGCAGATCTCCCCAGCTTTGTTGAAAGAAAATGAGTGGAAGAATAGAGCAGGGTTAGATTTAAAACTGAGGGGGCCTCCCTGTTGGTGCAGTGGGTTAAGCAGCGCACTATGAGGTAAACCACAGCCACTGTAGCAGGAGTTCAATCCCTGCTGCCGGCCAGGGAGGGGACCCACATGGCGCAGCAGACCTCTCCTGCTGTGCCTGCTGCTCCCCTCAGCAGTGTATTTCCGTCGATCTGCCTGTTCTGCTCCCTGCTCTCTGTGGTGAATCCTCTCACCCCCCAACACACACCTCTGGCCTGTACCCCAGCTCTTGTATGCACAAATAAATAAATCTTAAAAAAAAAAAACTGAGGTTCTTAGATCAAGCTTAAACATTAGAATATTTACATAATTTCCAGTGAGGCATAGCATTTTGGAATGGCCTTGGGTCTCTGCAAACAACTGCTTTAACTTCCTCCTGTTATAGTTGAGCAAACTAAATTCCAGAGAAGTTGAATAATACCACCAAGTAAGCAAAAGAAGTAAATATTTAGACTTCTTTATTACTTCCTATGTCAAACCGAAAAACAGGTTCTTATTCACAGGAAAAATTACTACAAATTCCCTCACCTACCGCTTTGCCCGTCAAGAAGCCTGGGATGATCTGACTCGGCCTGTGTTTCTACCCTCTCTCACACGAATCCACCAGAAAACCTTGGAGTTTCTGCTGTTCTTGGCCTTCCTGCCTCCCCACCTGTCTTAACACCATTTCTCCTTCACTTCTAAGTTCCTTGTCCCTTCTCTCTGCCTATCTGAAACAATCCATCTCTCAAGGTACAGCTGAAATATTTTATGGGTTGATTATAATCTAGATGTGATGTAGTGAGTACCTTGATTTGGCTGATGGCTGTGGTAATGAAATAGAATGGAAAAGCTTGTGTTTGAGATAGGGGAGAATGAAGGAGCCCTGGGAAATAGTAACAGTGATAACTGCTAGCATTTACTGCTTATTTACTCTGAGCTACACCCTGTGTAAAACATTTTTATATTCAATATTACACTCAGTAATTCTCTCAGTAACTCTTTGTAGTGGCAGGAAGGGCACAGGGCAGGTTCTCCATGATTCCAGCAGACAGTTCAAGGAGGAGTCTTGGAGCCCTCGGTGGCTTTTTTGGGCTTTTATTGCATCATTATATCAAAGACAGCCAGGTACAAGGCAGGCAGAGGTGCTGCTGGCAGGTTTCCTAGCCCCCGTGCATATTCACTCTCTGGGCTCTTGTGCATCTGCTACTACTGCTGCTTCTTCTGCCTTCCCCTCTTCTCTCTTTGCTTCTGCGCTCCCTGTTTATATATATATATGCCCCATGTTTCAGCCAAGGTGCGCTCACTTGCATGTGAGCGTGCAGGACCTCAGGTGTCCATCATCACACCAATGGCAGGAGGGCGGAAAAGTGATCACTTTTCCATTTACCCTACACTCGTCTAAATGGTGTATTCGTTAGGGTGTGTTACATGCAACAGAAAACCCTACTTAACAGTTTAGAGAAATCAGGTTGCTTTTTTTTCTTTTTCCATTTAATAAGCCCAGTTTTACTGTGTGGCCCACTAAGGTCACCAACAATCCAGGTTCATTCTATCTTCTTTCTTCACTATTCTTAGCCTACAGCTTTTATTTTCATGGCCATAGAGCTACATCTCCAGATACTGCATCTGCCTCCCAGAAGGAAAGGACCACGGTCATCTCCTCCATCAACATCTTTCTCATCAGAACTATGTCTCATGGTAACCTGGAGTTATAAGGCAAGCTGTGAGATCACCAAGTATAATTTTATTAGCAAGGAAGAAAGAGGAAGGGACATTTTGGTAGTCAGCCCACAATGTTTTCCTCCTTCTACAGATGAGAGAAATGAGGCATAGGATGCTGAGTCTGATGGTAGGGCTCTTCTTCTTAATATATGGCACTATTTTAAAAATGGCTTTAATCCTGCTTGCCACTAAGATGGAACACATATGACACCTTTTGTATTACCTTTTCCTCCTAGTAGCTTCTCTTTTTCTTCACTACTGTTATTTCAGAACTTGAAGAGGAGGTTGAAGTTTTTGGTTAGTGCTGGAGGAATAAAACTGGCATAATTGTTTTCCATTCTATTTGAAATCCTGGATCACTTTGACACACACAAGAGAGGATGACTTAATAGGACTTGGTAAAGGATTAAGTGTAGAGCTTGACCTAAGTCAAAACAATTTTTTTTGCATTTCTCATTTTCATTTGGAAAGAAACCATAGAATGCTTCTCAAACATGTGTGTCATTCTTGTGGGGGGTGGGGGCAGGGCATGCATCTCGTCTCTGTATTGTTCCAAGATGACAACAAACAAAATCTTAAGGCTTGGATCACAAAGTTGTTTGGGTCAAGAAAGGAGATTTGTTAATTTTTGTGTGTGTTAGGTTTCAGACTTTGGCAAATTTCTATATAGATGTTGATGATCTTGAGTAACTCAATGATAATAAGCAGATGAGAAGAAAAATATGATGAATCTATATGAGATGATCCTGTTCCTGTTGGAATAATAAGATGTATTTGTTTTGCTTATTTCTAAACCTATTTGTAACAAGGCTTTATATGACTGAGGATGAAAAAGAGAGGGTAATATTTCAGACTTAAAAATGATGAAACAGGGGCCTCCCTGGTGGCATATGGATTAAGTCTCAGTGATATCACTATTACGGCCTGAGTTCGATCCCCGGCCAGGGAGCTGACCCACATTTGGCACAGCAGACCTCCCCTCTTGCCTACTGCTCCCCTCAGCAGTGTACTTTAATCAGTCCACCTGTTCTGCTCCCCACTCTGTCTCTAGTGTGAATTTCCTCTCCCCTCACCACACCTCTGACTTACACCCTCATTCTACACAAAAGTAAAATCTTCAAAAGATTTTTTAAAAATAAAAAATTATAAAATAAATAAATTCTTTTTAAAAAATGATGGAACGATAACATATTCTTTAGGATTAAGAGCATCATCAATTTGTATTTGTGCATGTACCTGAAGAATAGACTCTGTTGAGGGCCTCCCTGGTGGCGCAGTGGGTTAAACAACGCACTATGAAGCAAATCTCAGCCACTGCAGCACGAGTTCGATCCCTGCTGCCGGCCAGGGAGGGGACCCACATGGCGCAGCAGACCTCTCCTGCTGTGCCCGCTGCTCCCCTCAGCAGTGTACTTCTGTTGATCTGCCTGTTCTGCTCCCCACTCTGTCTCTGGTGAATCACTCACCTTCTGCGCCTCTGGCCTGTACCCCAGTGCTTGTATGCGTAAATAAATAAACATTTTTTTAAAAAAAAAAGAATAGACTCTGTTGAACCAGTTGTATGGTTTGGGGAGAGGTCATGGAAGAAACACAAAATAGGAAATTTAATCGGAGAGCTTCCCTGGCGAATGTCATCTGCAAAGATCATCTTCAGAACTCTAGGTAGCAGCGAATGAATACTCTTGTTTATTCCAATGCTAACCCCAAAATTCAGGAGGCAATTAAAAGGGAACAGTGCATTTAAGTAAGGTTAAAAAAATAGAATTCTGGATACACAGATTCAGACAGAAAACCTAAAATATACCCTTCCCCCTTTTTGGGTTAAGTCAGAGATTTTTGAGGGGAAGAAAAGAATAGGATGAGATTAGTGGTTAAAAAATTGATTAGTGTAGAGTTGAATTAGCAGATTAGGCTTGAGCTAGTCTTGACTACACATAATTGACTATCAATTCTCCAGAAAGGATGAAAAGGGACCTGACTGATTCTGTTCTCTGGCTAAAAGTCCATAATTATCAGTTCCCAATGTTTTATTGGATGACTTCTTAAAACAATTGTTTTGGGCACAATTAGGTCTTGGGCCCTGTGAAAAGGGCTTCGACTCTGTTCAAGGAGAAAGGTAATACTGTTTTTCTGTAGCCTCTCCCTGGCTCCACTTTTAAAATGACTTTACCAATTTCAACTTTTCACACCAAGCATGGTAAAAGTCAATGCCGGCCTGTATAACTCGCCTGTCTTTACTGGACATCAGTATTTTAATAAATACAGTATTAAGACTTTCTTAATTGATGAAATTTTCTAAATCCTGCCTGGGACTTTCTCTGGGTATGCCATATTTTTTTTTTTGCTATAATGCAAACTGTGTTTTGTGGACCAGCAGCCACAGTATGACTTGGAATTTTTAGAAATGCAGAATCTTAGACACTTCTCCAGACTTTCTGAATTATAATTTGCATTTTAAAAAGGATCCCCTTGTGACTTGTAGGTGAATTAAAGCTGGGAAGCACTGATGTAGCTAATTATGAAAGGCTAGTTGCTTTCACAAAGAGTCCCTTAGTTTTCAGTCATTATTATGAGTGGTTCTTGGTCTTAGGCTCCTTGAAGAATGTTCTGGAGACTATGAAATCTTCCGTGACAAGAAATGCACATATGAAAGTAAACCTCACAAAAATGTTTTAGAAGGATTCATAGTCTCCAGGTTTAAAGTTAGGGTCTTATGAAAGTTCCATTCTTAGTAGATTGAGGAACCGCCATACTGCTTTCCATAATGGTTGGACAAACTTGCATTCCCATCAGCAGTATAAGAGAGTTCCTTTTTCTCCACATCCTCACCAATATTTGTTGTTGCTAATTTTTTTTGATATGTGCCATTCTCACTGGTGTAAGGTGGTATCTCATAGTGGTTTTGATTTGCATTTCTCTGATCAGGAAGCTGTGGTACATATACACGATGGAATACTACTCAGCAATCAGAAATGAAAAACTAGACTCATTCATAGGAACATGGATGGATCTGGAGGGGATTATGCTCAGCGAAGTAAGTCAGAAGGCAAAAGAAAAATACCAGATGGTTCCCCACTAGGAGGAATATAAGGGAACCAAATAAGGATCAAGGAAAAGAATAATAACAATAACAACAACAACAATAATAATAATAAAAACACAACAAAAACAAAAAGACAGGACAAATTGGGGACACTTGGTTGGGGGAGGGAGAGGGTTGAGGGCAGATAAGAGCACAAGGGACTGAGGTGATGGTGCACTGGTGAAATGGTGATGGGGAATACATGGGGATTACAATTGATGTCAAATATATATAAATAAAGGAAAAATAAATAAATAAAGTTTGGGTCTTTTTTTTCCTTCTCTAACCGGCAGGAATTCTCTTCACTAGTTCACATATGAATAGACTGAGGAGGATAAAAACATAGCCTGAATAGTTGAGGTGACTTTTGTGTGAAGAAACAAAATAAAAAAGTATTTTATAGAAACAGAAACATAGTTATCACTAATGATGGTATTTGTAGGTATTGGTGATTAATGTTTCTTCCTGGTGAGGAAATTAAAAAGACATAAACTTTAAAAACATTTTTGATTTTGTCTTGATTAAAATGAAAAGAAATTAGATGCTCTACTTGAATTGTCCCCTCCAGGGATAAGAATTTTGCATAATTCTTGAGCTTTCTGTTGGTTAATGTGATAAGGAAAAGAGTTAAGAGAATATTTATATTTACATTCCATGACACAGGAGTAAATAAAAAAGGTCTTACTTTAAGTCTATGCAAGACCTGTCTCTTGCTATGTTTGCTAAGAAGGAGAAAAAATTCTGAGCAATTTAAAATCCAAATATGAAGTGTCATGGCATTAAAACACGAAGGAGTTTCTCCCACATATCTTATTCTTGCCTACTTTTAATAATTAGAGAAATGTGGCTTTTACTGACAGAGGATTATTCTTCTAGCCAATCCCATTTAGTTTCCTCTCAGTCTTCAAAATATACGTTTTTGGTTCAGGAAACAATATTACTATGTGTACTCTTCTTTGTTGCCATATGTGCTGGAAAAATACATCCAATTTTTTTTTCATTTGATTTGTACCAGTAATATCTACTCAGGAGGATTATTCATGGATTACCCATTAATATTCAGAATAATATTTCTGAGGATCTTAATCTTGCCCGTATTCGGCATATGGTTTTTTTGTGTTGCTGTGTTTTTTTGTTTTTAATTTCCATTTCCTTCCCCTCGCGTGGGATAAGACTTAATCATAGTTTACCATTGGGTCAGTCAATATATCTGCAACCATACTTGGTCAAATGGGGTCATCAATATGAAAGGTTTCATAGGCTGTAAAGCACTGTCCAAAGCAAGGAGGTTAACTCAAAGGCATACCTAGCCCCGCACTGCTCTTTTTAAAATTAAGCTTTCAGTAAACCAAAAAAAGTGCTCCAAATGTTTCATCGGTGAAGATTCTTAGAAAATATTTGCTTTAATGCTTTCTAGGTGCTATCCTTTTTTCCCCCCTTTATTTATATATATTTCACCCATGCACTGTCAGGTGCTATCCTTTAGAAAATAGTTCATTCGTGTCTTCTTAGTCTCCTCCACTGAAGTTCCCTTCCCTATTTTGTTCCCCGATACTATTTTTCTCACCACTTGCTCAGAATCTGTAACTGTCTTTCTGTTCTATTCACCATTGTTCTTCTGTCATCTCCCTGCCATCATTGGTGAGCAAGAGATGGAGCCAAGTCACAAACAAGAGGTAATTGGCAGAAGCCTATGGCTAGTTTGCAATGGTCTACATTTAATATAACTGTTAGCGTTTGCCTAGAAAGTGATCTCTGATAAGCCAGCCAGCTACTCCATTACTTCAATCACAAGTGAAAGTATACAGGTGGCCCTTGGGACTTTTGGGACCAATGGGTGTAATCAGAGAAAAGAGAATCATAGATCATTCACTTGTGTTTTGTGCTGTTCTTGAGAAATGAGAGAGGATCAAAAATAACCTTCACAAGTAAACTGACCTCAGGCAACTTGGTAGAGCAAGTCAAGTGTGTCTGGCATGTAAATTTTTACTCCTTAGACCCCAGAAAATCTTTTTAATTTGAGTCATCTCTTTCGTATCATTTTTTGAAGGACAAGTAGGCTCTCCACACCTACATATTTTTCTAGAGTGTTTCTTATGATTATGTATTGTTACTATTTAGGAAAACTATTGGCTTTAATTATTTTGTGTATGAGCATCATTTAAAATTCTTTTATAGACTCAATTGTGTATCTAATCTCTTTTGGATTTCTGCACATAACACTGATTTTTTTTTTCTCCATTCCAATAATTACCTCTTATTTTTGCTTTATGTTTTACTGCATTTGTTTGAACTTCCAGGGCAGGATTAAATAAGTGGAATAAATGCGGCATTATCTCCTTTTAAAAGATATGCTTCTATCATCATAAATAGGATATTGTGGGGGGCCTCCCTGGTGGCACAGTGGGTTAAGCAATGCACTATGAAGCAAACCGCAGCCACTGCAGCACAAGTTCAATCCCTGCTGCCGGCCAGGGAGGGGACCCACATGGCAAGGCAGACCTCTCCTGCTGTGCCCGCTGCTCCCCTCAGCAGTGTGTTTCAGTCAGTCTGCCTGTTCTGCTCCCCACTCTGTCTGGTGAATGCTCTCACCTCCCACGACTCTGGCCTGTACCCCAGTGCTTGTATGCATAAATAAATAAATCTTTAAAAAATAAATAAATAAATAAATAGGATATTGTTATCTATTGTGTCCCCAAAAAGATGATAAAATCCTAATCTTCAGTACTTGTGAGATGCCCTCATTTTTAAATAAGGTTTCAGAAATTTAATCAAATTAAGTTAGTTCTACCTTGTCATTTTATTAATGCTACAGATATACATTGTTATTTTAAACGATCAATTTAAAGTCTATTGCTATAGAATTACCCACCTTTCCCTCAGTGTTTTGGGTCACAATTTCTTCATTCTTTGATCACTTAAATTTTTTTATTTCAGGAGACACATGGAGAGGTTGTTTCTGGTAGGCAGACCGCTTGAAGGACAATGGCAGCCATCCTTTTGAGCTCCTGGAGGGTTATTCAGCTTGGGTGGTGCACTTCAGGCCTGTCCTTTTGTACTTCCTGAACCCTGCTCAACCTTTTCCTTGTAGTTCCCCACTTGGAGGTGCCCAGGACTCCTCACAAGCTTTCAGGCCTCCATCACCTGCTTGGGTAGGGCCTATTAGGCTGAGGTTTGCCCATGAGGCGATGGGAATTTTCAGAGTTTGATCAGGGGCCCTTCCTCTAAATTCTCTTCTCTCTTTCTCTATTACCTTTGATTAAAAATTACCACAGATTAAAAATCTTTTGAGAAAAAAATTTTTTTTGAAAATTGTGATAAACATTGTTAAATTTACCTTTTTTAACCATTTTATGGTATAGTTCATTAGCATTACATTAATTCACATTATTATGTAATCGTCACCACCACCTATCTCTGGAATGTTTTCCATCATACAGAACTGAAACCACAATTCCTTCTTGCATTTCAGTTTCATTGAGTGCTTAATCTAGTGGTAAATTAGCTGGTGATGAGTTTTAAATTTTTTTCATTTGTCTGAAAATGTCTTTACCTCTGGTCAAGAGAGTGGGTTCACCTGATGAATCTTTTGTGAAGTCAGTTCACTGTTATTTACCCTATGCTAATTATGTAGTTCAACTTCGTGGAAGTGTCCTTCCTTAAGTCTTCCTATCTAGAGTGGGCCCAGGGTTTTATCACCTGTCTCCTCCACACACCCTGTCTACAAGGTCTTAGCATTCCATAAAACCCTCAGTGGAAGCCAAGTGCTATGCAGATTTATCTCCCAGGGTTTCCACTTTGGCTTTTTTTTTTCAAGGATCATAGCTTTATAATGTAAGTAGACGCTATTATCTGTTATGTATTATAAAACCAACAACTTTGTTTTCTAATACTTATGCTCCTTTTCTCTCTTTTATTTTTTTAAGATTTATTTTTATTTATTTATGCATATAAGAACTGGGGTGTATGCCAGAGGTGGGGAGCAAAAGGATTTACCAGAGACAGAGTGGGAAGCAGAACAGGTGAATCCACTGAAATACACTGCTGAAGGGAGCAAGGGGCAAGAGAGGAGTGATTTGCTGCACCATGTCGGGTAGCTCCCTGGCCAGAATTGAACTCAGGCTTAAGGGATGGTTGATAGGGCTGAGACTTAACCCTTACGCCCCCAGCCATCCTATGCTCCTTTCCTTTATTTGAGTTGGTAAGTTGCTCCAATATCCTGTTAATTAGAAGTAGCAGCTTCTCCTACTCTTCCCTGACATTCAGTTGGAATGCTTTTAAAAGGTTAGCATTAGTGATATTTGTTGTGAATGGATTTTGTATTCAATTTTTATTGTACTGATGAAATTTCTTGTTAAAAAATCTGTACTGGGCCTCCCCTGGTGGCGCAGTGGGTTAAGCAGTGCACTATGAAGCAAACCACAGCCATTGCAGCACGAGTTCGATCCCTGCTGCCGGCCAGGGAGGGGGACCCACATGGTGCGGCAGACCTCTCCTGCCTCGCCCGCTGCTCCCCTCAGCAGTGTACTTCTGTTATCTGCCTGTTCTGCTCCCTGCTCTCTGTGGTGAATCCTCTCACCCCGCACCACCCCCCCCACCTCTGGTCTGTGCCCCAGTGCTTGTATGCATAAATAAATAAATCTTTAAAAAAAAAAATCTGTACTACAAGAAGTTGTGGTTGAAGGTTTTATTATATTAATTTAAAGTTTCTCCAGAATAAAAGATTTGATATGCTATTTATAAAATATGAATTTTGACTAAGGATTGATAAATCCAAGGTATTTATAATGAATATGAGTTCATGATGTCTATTGTTGTATGACTTCTGTTTGAGAGTTTCTCCATATTCACTATCATAAGTTTTTTTTTAAAGATTTATTTATTTATGCATACAAGCACTAGGATACAGGCCAGAGGTGGGGAGGGGAGGGGTGTGTGTGAGAGAATCCATCAGACAGAGTGGGGAACAGAACAGGCAGATCCAGATCTACTGAAATGCACTGCTGAGGGGAGCAGTAGGCGAGGCAGGAGAGGTCTGCTTGCACCATGTGGGTCCCCTCCCTGGAGGGATTGAACTTGTGCTGCAGTGGCTGTGGTTTGCTTCATAGTGCATTGCTTAACCCACTGTGCCACCAGGGAGGGCCCCCACTATCATAATTTTTCACCAGTATTGGTTCTCATATGTGGAACAGTGTTTGAAAATCGAGGGTAAGCTTTTCCACAGATTTTACATTCATGTTTATAACCTTTATGAGTTGTTGCATGTACACTTAGCAGTGTGATTTGAACTAACTCTCTTCTACCCTTAGTATATTCATAGGGTGTTTCTCCTAGATGAATGCTGTAGTATTAAATAAGGTATAGCCTCTGTTTGAATTTTTTGCACCTTCACTGTATCTACAGGGCCTCTCTCAAAGATGAATTTTCACTTGTATTGAGTGCTTTCTCACCTTATCAACAGTATGCATAGGGTTTATCTTCACTATGACTTCTCTAGGTTCTAATGAGGCTTGACTTCTGAATAAATCTCTTTCATACCTACTACATTCACAAGACTCTTATATGGATTATCTGATGAATAATGAGGTTTTTCCTTTCGGCTGAAGATTTCCTACATTCATTATATTCAATTTCTTTCACAAATGCTTTGATTTTAATGAGGTATTACTTCTAGGAAAAAACCTTTCCATTGATTATAATCAGGAGTTTCTTTTCAGTATCATTTTTTTCTCACATTGTCAGATTTGATTCGCTACTGAAGGTTTTCCCATTTTTCTTATATGCAAAACATTTCTTTTCACTGTGTCTTTGGTTTCTAATGAGTCTTGACATTTTAATAGGAGTTTTCCCACATTCATAAGATTTCTTTCTAGAATGATGAATATTATGTTTTTCCATTGTAGATGGAGGCTTGTCCACATTTATCACCTCTATTTCTTCCCTACATGTATCTGTTTTCATGGTGAATCATTTATATTTGGAATTAGCCAGTTGGACTAATTTAGATGATCTCCATTTTGTTAGCAGTGTTCAAAGCATCATTGCCAGGAGCCACTCAGACATACACATTCTTGTCTCCATCGAATCTGATCAGAATGTTGACCTTGACCATGTCAAGTGAAGTTGTGTCTTCTCTATGTGTTGTATGCTGAGGCAAATGGTGTAGATCTACTTTCTTAGTGACTTGTATCACTTTCTTAAGATGGCATCTGCCGAATTTCTCCACTGCAAAGTCATTATTTTTCCCTTTGTAATTAATAAGAATCTTTTGTGGAGAATTTCAATAGCATGTTGATATCAAATCATCAAATTTTCATCCATTAGGTTTAGCATGCATTGATAATTCTCATTTGAAAAACATTAATAATTGTTATGTTGCTACCAAGACATATTTTTAATTTCTCCAATACCCTTTACTGTCACTAGTTTGCTTTCCTCTAGTGAATTTTCCCTTTTTACTCAATGACTTTATCTATTTTTGGTAGTTGGCAGTTTTGATAAATAGGGAACTTAAGAGGCTTGCCTTAGGCAGTCCTCATAATTATTCATTGACTTTTTTAACTTTTGCCAGCGGTGTGATGCATTTGTTAAAAGTCTCCTACAAATAACATATAACCAAACAAAAACCAAACAAGCAAAAAAAACAAAACAAAACAAAAAATCCCCAGAACTCTAAAAAGCTCTTATTGGCCTTTCTTATCTTTTGTATTATTGGCAACAGATGTCACTGTTCACCTCCCATTCCTTCTTCAGACATCTCAGCTAAGTTTTGTCCCCTGAAGCTGCAACTGACAAGCTACCAGCTATTTCCGCCTCTGCCTTTCCAGATCCAGAGGCTAACTGTCTTGATATTTCTTTACCTCTCAACAACATTAGCTGCAGCGATCACTGCATCTTCTTTGGCTGTCTTTTCTGGGCTTCTCAGATACCATCCTCTTCTCCTATTTTCCTGGCCTTTTGGGTCTCATTTGTTGGCTCCCCTTCTGCCTCCTAAATTCTGCAGCTCCCAAGAGCTTAATCCTGGACCTTCTTGTCTTCTCTTTATCACTCTCTCCCTCATCTAATCCTTACTAGACCAGTTTATATAATTAAAACTGTTGTAATCATATTTATTTAAATGTAATTTATTGTCTCATGAACCTAAAGTTGTATTATATTCCTAATCTCTTCATGAATCCCAACTGCCTCTAAAGTATGTCTACTTAGATTTATAAAAGGTATTCAAATGTAACACGAGTTCAACTGTACTCTTAATTTCTAATCATTTCTCTTCAGTCTCAGGTAAGGCATCAGCATTTGCTTGGTCACTCAAGATTCAACTGTACAGGTCATTCTTGATCACCCCTATTCTGTCCCATCCTCTTCCAGTTTATAAGTTTTGTGACTTTAACTCCAAAATATGTCTGGTGTCCACACATTTCTCTCCACTTACTCTACACTTATCCTTGTTAAGATAACCAACATTTTTTTCTTAGAAATACACAACGTGGGCCTCTCTAATGGCTCAGGGGTTAAAGTCTCACCGTTATCAAGCTATAGCCAGCCACTGCAGCATAAGTTGTTCCCTGGTCAGGGAGCTAAAAACATGGCACAGCAGACCTCTCCTGTTTTGCCTGCGGCTCCCCTCAGCAATGTATTTCAATAGATCCACCTGTTCTGCTCCCCACCCTGTCTCTGGTGAATCCTCTCACCACTCCTCCTTCCCTCCCCACGCCTCTGGCTTACAATCCAGTTTATATGCATAAATAAATAAAGATCTTAAAAAGAAATACACAGTGTAACATACCCCTAACTGTCTTCACTTTCATTTCTTATCCCTCCCCCAACAAGGTAAACTCCCTACAGCAGCCTGTTTTTTAAAATGCATTATTATTATTATTAATAAAATATTTATGCATACAAGAACTGGGGTACAAGCCAGAGGTGTGGGGATTGGGGTGGTGATGATGTGAGGATCCACCAGAGACAGAACAGGAACAGAACAGGCAGATTGACTGAAATACACTGCTGAAGGGAGCAGCAGGCAAAGCAGGAGAGGTCTGCTGTGCCATGTGGGTTACCTCCCAGGCTGGTGGCAGGGATCGAACTCATGGTACAGTGGCTGAGTTTTGCTTCATAGTGTGTTGCTTAACCCATTGTGCCATCAGGGAGGCCAGCCTGAATTTTTAAAAAAGTTTTATCATACCCCAACTTCAAACCTCCAACTATTTTAAATTGCACTAAATATAAAGTGACAACTCCAATACCAGAGCCTTTGAAGTCTTATATGATGTGGCCCTTGCTTATTTCCCAAAGTATTTTTTGTTTGTTTGTTTTACTATCCTTTTTTCCCCTGTGTTCTAGCAACTGGCCTTCTTACAGTTTATTCAGTATGTTAGAATGAAAGTTCCATACAGGCATGAGTTTTTAGGTATTGTGTTCTTGCTTTCATCTGTAGTGTTAACTGCTGAATCACCAAGCAGCTAGGACATGAATATTTATTCTGTGGAAGAATGGATGTACAAAACATGCAGATGTTCTCCAAGATCCTAGCAGGAGTGGTTGTTTTTTTACATCCTTCAAAGTCTCAGCTCAAATGTTATTATCTTAGAACATACTTCTTTCACACATTACTTATTTCGTATTTATTTACCTCCACAATGTTCCATTCTGCTTTTGCCCATCATAACTATTTTATGACTAAGGACTTGGCTTTGTTAACGCCTATTGTTAGGGCAAGGACATAACAATTGTTCAGGGTTAAGGCTGTGAACTGCTGATCATTGGCATTTGGGAAGCCTCCAGATAAGTTTAGGTTGTGCTTATGAAGTTCAAATGTTTGACTTAAGATTTATTTATTTATTTTTCTCTCTTTTCCTACGTCAAAGGAGGCTATATAGTTAATTAAGTCTTAAGAAGACTCCATTATATCCCAGAGTCCCCAAGGTTAACAAGAGCTAGTTTACAACCTGCGCCCCTGTTGTAAACTGTTACAAACTGTTTATGTATGTACAGTTTAAGTTTTGTGTACCTTAAATTATGTTCCTTGTAGATAGTTCTTGAGTAATGTTTGTTTTCAACTGTTAGAGCAGTTTATCTGTTTTACTGTTGTTTTTTTATTTCGTTTTTTTTATTTTTAAAGATTTTATTTATGATACAAGAGCTGGGGTACAGCCCAGAGACGCAGGGGGTGGGGTGGTGGTGGTGAGATGATTCACCAGAGACTGACTAGAGAACAGAACAGGCAGATCTACTGAATATACTGCTGAGGGGAGCAGCGGGCAAGGGAAGGAACTCGCACTGTGGGGCACTGCATAAACCCCACAGAGCGGTGCTCAACCCCTTGCACCACCAGGCCCCTTTTTACTGTTTTATTTCCCAAGTGATGAGATTCTCTGCTTTGGATTCAGAAGGTTCCTTAAGAGACCTGCCTCAAGTTTCCAATGCATTTAGGAAACATAAAGATCATTTGTTTTCACATTCTACAAAGAACTTTGAATTTGCATTAGTCAAGTTGCTCAAAATGCCTGATGAGATGTTGCTGGATTAAGAAAGAAAAGAGTGATGCTTATCATGGGCTTCAACTTTTTCATCATTCAATCTCCATTCAATGTTACTATCTTAGAAAAAGCTTATTTGACATCTTATTTTATTTATTTGTATTTTATTCTTAAAACTGAAGTAACATCACAAAACATGTAAGTTTCAGGTGTGTGTCATTGAACTTCAACATGTGAAAAAGAAATAAAAATCTTTATGTACTATATTAAATAAACTACAAAGTCTAATTCCATCCTTCACCATACAATTGCTCTCTTATTGGATTTACCTACTCCTTTCCTTTTGATAACTACTAGTTGGTCTTATAGTTTAAAAGTTTATTTTTATTTAGTTTGTCTATTTGGTTTCTCTATATACTCCACATTAGTAAAATCATCTGGTATTTCCTTTTCTCTGACGTATTTCACTAGACATCGTACCCTCTAGCTTCATCCATGTTGTTGCTAATGGTAGATTTTTTTTTTTTTTTATTCATATAAGAACTGGGGTACAGGCCAGAGGTGTGGGCGGTGAGAGGATTCACCAGAGACAGAGAGGGGAGCAGAATAGCAGATTGACTGAGATACACTGCCGAGGGGAGCAGCGGGCGAGGCAGGAGAGGTCTGCTGCACCATGTGGGTCCCCTCCCTGGCCGGGGGCAGGGATGGAACTTGTGCTGCAGTGGCTGCGGTTTGCTTCATAGTGCATTGCTTATGGGCCACCAGGGGAGGGCCCTAGTTCTTTTTTTTTTTTAATAAAGGAGTAATATTCTGTTGTGTGTTGCATTAATCACATTTTCTTTATTTAAAAAAGATTTATTTATTTATGCATACAATCACTGGGGTACAGGACAGAGGTGTGGGGTGGGGGTGAAAGGATTCACCACAGAGAGCGGGGAACAGAACAGGCAGATCAACGGAAGTACACTGATGCTCAAAATGTTATTGAGAGGAGCAGCAGGCGAGGCAGGAGAGGTCTGCCTTGCCATGTGGGTCTCCTCCCTGGCCTGCTGCAGGGATCTAATTCATGCTGAAGTGGCTGCCAATGGCTTCATAGTGCTGTGTGTTAACCCCTTGTGCCACCAGGGAGGCCCCACATTTTCTTTATCCAATCACATGTCAATGGACACTCATGACCATTATAAATAATGCTGTAATAAACATGGGGGTGCATCTATCTTTTTAAATGAGTGTTTTTGGTTTTTCTTGGTAAATACCCAAAAGTGAGATAAATGGATCATATGGAATTTCAATTTTTAATTTTTGAGGAATTTCACAATGTTTTCCATAATGGTTGAACTAATTTACATTACCATCAAGAGGGTACAGGGGTTCCCCTTTCTCCACATCTTCACCAATACTTGTTTCATTTGATAATCATTTTAATTGTTAGCATTTCCCTTCCCTTTATATTTTGCTTCTTTATTTTCTTCATAGTATTTATCACCTGCAATTATCTGACTAATTTCTTCTATTATCTCTACTAAAATGTAAGTTGTATGAGAATTGGGACTACTTTTGGGTTCCCTGTTCTATCCACATTTAGAACAGTGACCGTTTTGTTTTTTTTTTGTGTACACAGTACATATTGTTGTATCCTGAAAAAAGTGGATTTTACTATGAGTAAATTTAAAAATTAATATTAAAATTAACATTCATATATGTATCATATACTTTTATATTATTTATGTAATATAAATTTAATATTAACATGGCATTAATATTAAAATTAATAAAAAATTAATATGGACTGAGGTTCAGCCCAGACTTTCTGAATTTATAAAACAACCCTCTTGGATGGTATTTCCTGTAATATTTGTGTACTCTGAAGTTTTAGATCCTTTCTCAAAAACCATGAGGGTAATTTGGGCTCTCCAGTCCATATAGCCCCACTCCTCATGGGGAAGTTTCCTTTTGGGTTCAATGGTGTTATTACCAGCCAGTCCAATACAATTGGAATCATGCCAACTGTTAAATCTTAAAACAGGATAAGTTCCTTAGAGGTCAAGGGCTATGGGGGTGGACCTGTGCATTCTCTAGCATTATCTAATCACAGCACTAAAAGGGAACTTTGGAGTGACTGTCTTAACCAATAAGATTTTTCCTACAGTAACTGACTTCCAAGTCTTTATAGCCTGTGGTGAGTTAATAGTATCTCTCACTACAAGTGTTAAGGTATGGCTCTTCAGTCTCCAAATTACACTTTCCTTTCAATTAAATTCTGCAAGAGTTCATTGCTAGCCTTTATTGTGAGTCTAGGAGTCTATGGAAGAATATAACATAGTTATTATGGTCTATAATTTGCTTACAAGGTATTCAACTGTCTTGGAGTTTTAAAAACAATGTTCTCCAATTCTCTCCACTTTGTTTCCAGTTTTTAAAATAAAATATTAAAAGAATGTTGTTGACTTTTGTTTTCTTCTTCCTAGCTGGACACCCTCCCTCCCCTCCCCACGTGGGTATTTTACATTCTTAAATCTTTTGATTAGTTGTACTTTCTTATTTATCTTGATTAGTCAATAGCTTAGCAATTTTGTATGTTTTATCATCCTTAGTACTTCAATTTGTTAAGTTCCTCTGTGCTAAATTCTTTATACATCTCATTTAATCTTCAAAATAACACAGAACGGTAGATGTTATGGATGGGAAAATTGTTCCTGGAGGTCCTAAAGTCCAAGATGCCCCCACTGCCGGTCAGATTGCCAGTGGGTAACTGGAGTTGGATGTTTCCCTCTAAAGCTTAAGCTCCTTTTAATACAGCTGGCTGCCCTTTGAGAAGGCAACTTTAAGAGATGGTAAGATGTGGAAATCTTACACTAAATAAGATGTGAGCTAAGCATTAGTTTATCAGGGTTAATACTTCTTTATGTTTCTGAAAATCATCTTTTTTTTCCAGAATGGTGTAAGGAAAAGGAGAGATGCAGTGGGGCTCTGCATCTTTGCATTGGGGGTTTGGGTGGGGCTGAGCCCAAACAGACCTCCCGGTCATAAGTGGAGGGAAGCACTGTTGGCTGGACCTGCTGTGCACCCTCTGGACTTGAACCTGAGACCCAGGAGGTTTCAGGCCCACCCCGCCGCAGCTCTTGCTGCTTATGCTGTAGATGCACAACACCGGTTGAGCTGAGCCCTCCGCAGGAAGGCCGCTTCAGGTGCAAAACGGTCTATGGTCCCACCACATCCACAGGTGCAACTTCTCCAGACACAGGTCCCCTCGGATGTGTATATGGCTAGCTCGGTACCCCGACAAGCAGCCCATGCTCTCTACCTGGGGCACCAAGGTTAACGTGGACCATTCCCTGCCTTGCCCGCAGAGCGGGCTAGACCCCGAACCCGAAGAGTCGGCTTTCCTGATTGGCTTAGAGTACAAACGCAGGCGAGCGCCGCCTGAGACCCGCTCTTTGATTGGCTTTTAAATGAACAGCAGAGCACGAAATAAAGAGGCCTTCAGTCATTGGGCCATTGTGGGAGTCTCCTTTTGGCTTCTCGGCCGACTGAATAAGCGTCTCAGGATCTTCGTCATGACTCTTAAATCTGGGCCTGTCAGTTCGCCCCAGCGTTACTCGTCTCTAGGAAGGGCATGGGACTTACAGGGTTCAGCCAATCATCTATCGTCGAGATCAGGTTGCCAGGCAGATTATGCTAACGAAGCCCCGCCTTTTATGCGGCTCCCACTCTGCGGCGGGAAGAACCACCTGGAGGTGGCGGGGGGGTTTGATTTCCATCACCCCTAGGGAGAGAGGATCGGGGACCCGCTGATCTTCCTGCTCCCCTCACCCAACGTCGTGTAAGTACCTAAAGGATTAAGGGAACCGGATAAGCCAGCGTCCAGAGTATCCCATCGACTGGGAGGGTGTTTCGTCTTTGCTTAGTCCCACCCAAAATGGCGCCGAGCTCTTTCCGCGTTTCAGAGCCCGGCCGGGGCCAACCGACCGCGGACCCGGGTGGGGGGGGGAAATTGATGGTGGTGGTGGTGGGGGGGAGAAATCCCGGCGGCACCGCCCGATGGTACAGTCCAGCCGGGGCTGGGACGAGGCACCTCACTCGGGGTGGGGGGTCAAACCATCTGCACCTTCTTAGGGGAAAGGGGCCGAACCCCCTAAAGGAGCCCCTCCTGGCCCTGTGTTCAGCGATGGCTTCGGCGCCTGCTCGCCCCTGCCTTCCCCGCGCTCAGCCTTCCCCCTGCGACCCCCGAGTGGCTCGCACGCTCCGCCGGCCGCGCGCACCTCTCCTCCCCTGCCCGCGTTGGTTGGGCCGGGACGGCAGTTGGGCGCCCTGCGCGCTCCTGCAGCGGCGGTTGGGCGGACGCTCGGGGTGCGGCGGGTGTTCGGGGTGCGGCGGGCAATCTACGCCTGCTGGGCGCCTGGCCCCGGCGCGGGGGTGGCGCGGTGGCCGGGCGGGCAGCGGGCAGCGGGCCCGCGCGATGGAGGGCTCCTTTGGATGGGGCGCCCTGCTTTGTCTTGTGAGGCCGCGCCACCCACCTGCCATTGATTGCTGCCCCCATCCCACCGCCCCCCCCGCCTCCATTTACTAGTTGGCCTCGCCGGGATGGGGAGCTGCTCCTGGAGGGGTGCGGGGATGGCACGTGTGGGCCAGTCTGGGTAATTAGTAGCCTAGGATGGGCCGAGGGAGCACGAGGTCAACCTGCTCGCGGTGTTGAGTGCAAAGGCCCGATCCAGAGGTCTTTTGAGAGCTGGTTGCTGGTGTGTAGTTTCCAGCTGATCATCAGCTTTCATTAAGCATGTTCCAGTCTGTGGCCAGGTATTAGGTGCTCTTCTAACAATGGCAGTCGAATTTTGTGTGTGCGTGTTTAGCCTTGCTTGGTGGATTTGTTGGATTGCAGTCAATTTTCAATCAATGTATGTGTCGCCTCTGCACAAGGAAGGCTGGTTTTGGTGCTGTCATCGAGGATTAAAAGTGTTTGAGATCCAGCCAGCCAGCCTTGTATCTAATTCTTAGCCTTCACCTCTAAATCCTGCCCACTGACTGCATCACCCTCCCCCACCAAAGTTCTCCAAACTCAACTGTACTTACCATTATTAAAAGCGAAATCACTCGTGACTGTTGTGTGGCCTCTTTTTCTGATCATTCCTTTTATTATCACTCCACCTTTTGCTGTAACCTCTTTGAAGGCTGGGAGGGTTTTTTTGGGGGGGGGGGGTCTCTGTTATCCACTCGACTCCCATCTCCCCAACAGCTTCTACTTACTTGAATCTTACTGATATGTTGTTGCTCTAAAATTGAGAAAACAAGTGTTTTGTTGTTTTTGTTTGTTTTGCTTTTAATGACTAATTGGTGCCGCTCTGTGCTTGAAACAGTATTGGTTCAATTTGGTGTTTCTGAAACTTTTACAGGTGTAATTGACATAAAAGGAGCCACTTAAAAGAACTATTTAGTGGCGTTTAGTAGATCTACCTTTTTAAATGTTGGGCCAAGACATCCCCGCATTTATTTCCCCAGACAACTTGTGACATACCTTTATACATTGAACACCCCCTCTTAACTGTGCTCTCTGACTCCTTTTGCAAGGGAGATTAAACTGCTGTTTTACCAAGTACAGTGGACCTTCTGCTATTTGATCAAATCACTTTACCAATACTCCTTCCTATTGACATATAAATCACTTTATGATTTAATATTCACATTACATTGTCCCCATTAGACCATGTGGGTGCGGCATTTCTTGGTGGGACAGTCCAGGAACTGTTATGAGCCAATCACAGCATATTTATTGGTTTGACAATCTTAGCACATGGGTTCACTTTTTAAAAGATTTATTTATGCAAACAAAAGCTGAGGTGTGTGTGTGGGGTGTGTGTGAGAGACAGAATGGGGAGTAGAACAGGCAGATTGACTGAAATACACTGCTGAAGGGAGAAGAGGGGAGACAGGAGATTAGCCTGTGCCATGTGCATTAATTAGTTCCCTGGTCAGGGGTTAAACTGCTGCAGATAGCTTCATAGTGCTGAAACTTAACCCCTTGCACAACCAGAGAGGCCCTCCACTTTTTCTTTTAGTAAAGTATAAAAATGTTTTTTTAGTCTATCATTTAATAGAAATGGTGATTGTTGATTTGCATAAAAATGGTAAATTGTAACTAGGGTCCTTAAGAGCACATTAAAAAGAAATTTTAATTGAAACACATTAAACCATGGTAATGGTGTAAAAGTAAATTGGTATGAGAATTTGGTTTTCCCTTTCACTCTTAGCAAACACTAAATTGGAAAGGGTTTTGAACTAACCCTTTCCAATTTAGTTTTAATTTTTTAATGTCAATAAAACTAAATTTAGCAATTTTTGTTGTTTTACTGTATAAATCACAGTCTTATAAGCTTAATTATGTGCCAGAAGTTTCAAATTATACAGTCTTATGACAATTTTCACATCTGTATATTGGACTCACACTACTATATGATATTTTCACTACACTTTACCTCTGTAGAAGGGATTAGTATTAAAAGCATGATCTACTCTAAACCAATTAAAGTTTTCTAACATTTTAGTTCATGCTCCACCTATTAGTGTGCACGCTATTCTGTACATGTGAATGGGATTATATTTTATAGATAATGCCAAATCCCTGTCTTTGAAGGGTCCTGAGTGCTTTTAGATCTTAAGTGCAGTAACATATCAATCCAATATAATTCTTTTTTTTTCTTTATTTTTATTAAAATATTTTAAAATTTACATATACTTGCCATTAATTGTAATCCCCATGTATTCCCCATCACCATCTCACCAGTGCACCATCACC
>JAGFMF010011417.1:8109788-8126990 GCA_019455555.1 Galemys pyrenaicus
TGAGAGGATCCACCAGAGACAGAGTGGGGAGCAGAACAGGCAGATGGACTGAAACACACTGCTGAGGGGAGCAGCGGGCAAAGCAGGAGAGGTCTGCTGTGCCATGTGGGTCCCCTCCCTGGCCGGCGGCAGGGATCGAACTCGTGCTGCAGTGGGTGCGTTTTCTTCATAGTGCGTTGCTTAACCCGTTGCGCCACCAGGGAAGCCCTGATCTGTGATTTTAATTATCACATCTTTTCAAAGTTGTATGGTTGATATCTAATGCGTTGACAAAAGCAGCATTACAGGTATATGTAGTTTTGCATAACTATGTAAAAGATAATCGTAAATTATATCTTAGTTTGACTTAATATTCACAAGCAGAGTTTGGTACTATCACTATATCTTGTCATGCTGAATTTTAAAAGCGACTGATCTATATAAAACATCATCTCTAAGATATGAGAAGTGTTAAATAGTCCATAAATCACCCTAAAATGCCTTTCATTCTGTAACAGGCAACATTTTAAAAAATATTTATTTATTTATGCACACAGGAGCTGGGGTGCAGGCCAGAGGTGCAGGGAGTGAGAGGATCGACCAGAGACAGAGTGGGGAACAGAACAGGTGGATCTACTCAAACACACTGCTGAGGGGAGCAGCGGATGAGACAGGAGAGGTTTGCTGTGCCCTGTGAGTCACCTCCCTGCTGCTAATAGCTTCATAGTGCTTTGACTTAAACCCTTGTAGCCACCAGGGAGGCCCACAACAGGCAGCATCTTAAACAGAGAAATTTTAATTAAATTGACCAAAAGGATAAATGGACATGACCAACTTCAGCCTTGCCTTAAACACACCTTGAAACACAGGTGAGTCTTGCTCTGTTCTATGAGACTGTGAAGAGATTTTTCTCAGCACTGAAATATACCGAACCAGAATTGCTACTTAAAATTTAAAAAGCAGATCATATGCATTTAACCATAAGCCAAACTTATTTAAATCAGGACTGTTCTACAAAAATATTCTACCAACCAGTCAAGAGCTGAATTCTGGTATATGAGTTTATTTTAAAAATGGTACACACAAAAATGTTGAGACATTTCTGCTTTGTAAAAAATAAGGCAGTGCCCACTATTACTCATAGTAGCTTTCTGAGATGAATTATCAACTCTGCCCTTTCTGACTCATTGCCAGCTCTGTACTTAACGCTGGGGATACACTTCTGTATTCTCCAAGTGCTCCATCATTGTCTCCTCTCCCCACGGGGAGGCCTCTATTCTTGTTTGCATCTGTGTAAGGGAATCCATTGGCCTGACTCTCCTTCCAAACACACCATGAAGAATTGGCCCAGTCTGTGCTTGCCTCCCTTTTCCATGGAATGGCACTGGTCACACTTCTGTACAAAAATCTTCTTGTCCTTCCCAATATTGCCCACTTTAAAATTGCTCTTTTGTCGTGAACCACACAAAGGTCTTGCTTGCAAGCTGGGTGTCCCACTGTTTTCAAGGTTCATTCTTGTAGATGTGTAAGTATTTCACTTTTTTCCCCCCTCCAGTAATTTTCCAATTTATGGATACTTTATGTCTTATTTATCCGTTTATCAGTTTGTGGACATTTGAGTTGTTACTACTTTATAGCTATTATGAATAAAGCAGCTATGAACATTCAGGGTTAAGTTTTATTTATTTATTTATTTAAAAAGATTTATTTATATATGCACACAAGAACTGGGCTACAGACCAGAGGTGCGGGGCGTGAGAGGATTCACCAGAGACAGAATGGGGAACAGAACAAGCAGATCAACGGAAACACACTATTGAGGGGAGCAGTGGGCGCGGCAGGAGAGGTCTGCTGTGCCATGTGGACCACCCCCTGTCAGGCTGGTGGCAGGGATCGAACTCGTGCTGCAGTGGCTGGAGTTTTCTTCATAGTGCATTGCTTAACCCACTGCACCATTAGGGAGGCCCGAGGGTTAAGTTTTGATGTGGACCTATGTTTTTATTTCCCTATGGTTTATATTGCTTTGATGATAAACTGCTAAGTCATTTGGTAACTCTATGTTTATCCTTTTGAGGAATTACCACGCTGGTTTCTATAGTGTCTGTGCCATTTTACATTCTCATCAGCAGCATGTGAAGTGCCAGTCTTATTCTCACCAACACTTTCTGTCTTCTGTTGCAATACCAGACTTATGAATGAAATAGAAAAGATTAGAATATATTACAAAAATGAACATCAGAGGAACTAGAGTGTCATCAACAAAGGCACTTTTGCATTATTTGTTCACATGAATACATAAAAGCTGTTGTTTAGTTTATGTTTGGATTTCTGCAAACAGTAAAAGATACAGACTTGTAACTGGAGGCACAAAAACTGTGTCCAACTATTATTCTGAAGCTACAATATATTGTACATTTTCTCAGCTGGAAAATCATCACCGTTAGTGGAGAGCTTACAGTCTGCATGATTTGAAATTCAAGGGTTTTCTGCTTACACAACAGCAGATAAAGAACTTGAGGTGCTTATTCCTTTTAACCGTAGGGATTAACATGAATTGAGAGAGTATATTAATAATCAGTTAATAACCACACTAATGAGAATTTTCAAATGCTTCCTATCTGCCAGGGATGGCATTTTGTTTTGTTTATTTCTTATTTTCACCTTATTATTTCAGGTAATGAATAGACTATTATTATTGTTATGGTCTTATAGATGGGGATAAGGCATGAGAAGTCATTCGCCCCCCTGATAGTGAGTAGACAGTGATTGAAGGTCTGAATCCAGGTCAGCTGGCTGTGAAGTGCTGTGCTTCTCATCCAGAGTCATACAACTGTACTGTGGATGTGGGGGAAGAGGAAGTTTGGTCAGTTGCAGGCTGTCGGAAGGTCATGTCCAGGTACCATTACATAAGGACACGGCAAATATACATAGCATTACTTATCTTTATTAAAATTTAAAAAAGGTATAATCTGCTAAATATATGTTGCATTTCACAAAATGCTTCCAGTAAGAAAAACCTTCCCTCTCCCCCCTCTCCTGAACACAAACCAAAGGACCTGTCTGCTGGGGTCACAAACAACAAAATAACGCGGAGTTGTCTACAGTCCATCTCCATGTCCTTGCCTCCAATTTCCTCCTTGCCTGCTCCACCTCCCACATTTGCTGTTTTTATGTGGTTTCCAACAGTTCTCTGGGGACCGGCCTGAACCTCTGCCCATCACACTAGCTGAACAGGTTGGAGTCCCTAGGGGACAAATGGGAATATGCCAGATTGAGCCTGCTTTTTTTTTTTAAATTTTAATTTTTATTAGATTTATTTAATTGTATTTGACATCACTTGTAGTCCCCAGGGGGTTCCCACCACCTTTCCACCCGTGCACCATCACCTCAGTCCCTTGTGCTCCTTCTGCCCTCATCCTTGTCTTTGCCCTCCCAACATCTGCCCCTGTGATCCCTTGGGTTTATCTTTGACCTTTTGAGCCTGTTGAATTTTTTGTTTGTTTTTAGTTGTAATTGCCCATTTCCTTGAGCTTTCTCTTGGTTTTTTTTGTTTGTTTGTTTTCTTCTTTTTTATTTTTTGTTGTGGTTGTTGTTCTTTCACATTCCTCCTAGTAGTGAAGCCATCTGATATTTTTCTTTTGCCTTCTGACTTGTTTCACTGAGTATAATTCCTTCTAGCTCCATCCATGTTTCTATAAATGTCCCCAGTTTTTCATTTTTGATTGCTGAATAGTATTCCATTGTGTATATGTACCACATCTTCTTGATCCAGGCTTCTACTTTTGGGCATTTAGGTTGTTTTCAGGTCTTACCAATTATAAATAATGCTGCAATAAACATGGGGGTACAGGTACTCTTTTGGATTGGTGTTTTTGTGTCCTTTGGGTAGATCCCTAGGAGTGGGATTGCCAGATCATATGGTAGTTAACACCATCTCTAGTAGACTGAGGACTCTCCATACAGCCTTCCATAGTGGCTGGATTAACTTGCATTCCCACCAGCAATGTAGCAGAGTTCATTTCTCTTCACATCGTCGCCAGCATTTGTTGTTGTTGGTTTTTTTGATGTGTGCCATTCTTACTGGTATAAGATGGGTACCTCGTTGTGGTCTTAATTTGCATTTCCCTGATTATGAAAGATGTTGAGCATTTTTTCATATGCCTGTTGGCCATTTGTATGTCCTCTTTGGTGAAGTGTCTTTTAAGTTCTGCCCATTTTTTGATTGGATTGTTTGCTTTGATTTTCTTGAGTTTTATGAGTTCTTTGTATATGTTTGTGATCAGTCCCTTGTCAGTTGTATAGGGTGCAAAGATTTTTTTTCCCAATCAGTGGGGAGTCTTTTTGTTTTGGTTAATGTTTCTTTTGCTGTACAGAAGCTTTTCAACTTGATATAGTCCCATCTGTTTATCTTGAGCCTGCTTTTTACTACTGTGTCCTGACTCCTGTATCTATAATGGGGAATACTGGACTAATTTTATAGTGGGCATGACAGGTTGTAGATGTGAAAACATTCAAAGACTATATCATACATCATGATATGTGCCTTACACTGTAAGCATTGTATTTCTTAAAGAATTTCCTTCAGTACCATATTTGGTTTATAGTGTATTTTTTTTAAGATTTTATTTATTTATGCATACAAGCACTGGGGTACAGACCAGAGGCCTGGGTGGGGGGGGTGAGAGGATCCACCAGAGACAGAGTGGGGAACAGAACAGGCAGATCTGCCGAAATACACTGCTGAGGGGGAGCAGCGGGCAAAGCAGGAGAGGTCTGCTGTGCCATGTGGGTCACTCCCCTGCCAGGGGCAGGAATTGAACTCATGCTGCAGTGGCTGGGGTTTGCTTCTTCATAGTGCATTGCTCAACCCATTGAGCCACCAGGGAGGGCCTATGCTTTATAGCGTATTCTTTGCTTTTATAAGGACTGATTGGATTTGGATTTTGTGTACTTGGAAGCAGCTGAGTCCTGTGTGCTTTCTATGTGTGGTTGGTGTGAGTTCAGGTTCCCTCAGATGATTCTGGTTTGCTAGTTTCTAGTACCAGATAATGGCACATATATTTTGCTTCTCCCCCATAGTGTATTTTCCTTGCTCATTAAAGTTTAGTTATAAATATTGGTAGGTACACTTAGTTTCTTAAGTTTGGAAGAAGTGGTATTACATTATTTTTAATGTTAAGTTTTTACTTATGAGTATGTACAAAGAGAGCTTTTCAATAACAAATGCCCTTCTGAGGCCGATAGTATATGTTCAATACATTCATTAAAATGTACTGTTAATCGTCTGCCCTTCCAGATGGCTCTTAGTGTTGAGGGGCCACCTTACCCAGTGAGCTGAGGGTGCACTCTCATAGTTCCATCAGGGAGCAGACACTGCAGAAATACAGACATCATTTAATGGATGATAAATGCTCCAGAATATTAAAGGAGAGAAATATAAGGATGGGTGAGCTGAAAAAGGCCACTGAGGCGGTAATATGGATCCTGAGTTCTGAAAAAGGAGAAGGTAGGTGTTGCAACAGCATCCAAGCAGAGCTACTACAACGTCCTCCTGGCTAGCTGGAGTCTAGGGTGTGCAAAGCTGGGAAAGAGGAGTAGGGCTGGTACAAGCCATCAGGTGAAGGCATGAAGGGATTGCCAGGGATATGGGAGGAAACCAGGCAATGTTAGGAGAGCAAGAGGAGTTTTAGAGAGGATGTCAATATGTGGAGAAGTCAAGTGAGATGAGAACCCAGTGCACTTGCTAGTAGATATTTAGCGATGCACTCACAGGACAGTGGTAGGGATGGAAGCCCAATTTGGGGGGGTGGGGCAGGCAAGGAGGAAATTGGAGGCAAGGACATGGAGATGGACTGTAGACAACTCCGCGTTATTTTGTTGTTTGTGACCCCAGCAGACAGGTCCTTTGGTTTGTGTTCAGGAGAGGGGGGAGAGGGAAGGTTTTTCTTACTGGAAGCATTTTGTGAAATGCAACATATATTTAGCAGATTATACCTTTTTTAAATTTTAATAAAGATAAGTAATGCTATGTATATTTGCTGATGAGAATGTTCCTATAGGGAGGGAAGAGAAAGTGATGCTATCGAGGAACCAGGGGGCCAGAGAACAGGAGGAGCCAGGGGACCCCAGGGCAGCTGAAGTGGGGAGGTGGTCTTCGGTAGGACTGGGGCCTTTCCACACTTGTAATCCATATAAAAGGAATATTTAACACATTTAATTTCAAAGTTAAGAGAGTTACACTTTAATAGCAGCACAGTATTTTAAAATACTGCTTTCTTTTCTAAAGCTTTCTCATGGCTTTTGTGCTCCTGGATAAAGAAATGACTTAGTCGTAATTCTGGTTGTACTAGATTACACATTATCATTTCACATGCCACATGACAGCCTTTTTCTTACTACTATCTACCCATTACTGGGTAATTTGTCTACAAATTCTCAAAGTTTTGATAAAAAGCACTTAAGGTAAAAGGGGAACTGTTTCTCTCAGTCTCATACCCTAGAGATTTCCTTCATTTCCCTGCCAAGGCTGTCAGGTCTCAGGGGAAGATCCTTGAGAGGGGAAGATCCTTGAGAGAGAGAGAGGATCTTACTGACATAAGCCCAGCTCACTGCACCTCCATTTTCTGATTCTTGGGGTGGCTATGGCAGCTGGGAAGCCATTCAGAAGAGGGCACTTACAGCTGCAGAGCTTGGGACAGCCTCCAAGCTAAGGAGATGAACCAGCAGAGCAGGAAGTCTGTGAAGGCCTCAGTATTGCGGCCAGACGTGAACTGAAGTCCACCACTGGGTTTTTCCCTTCAAGGAATTTGCTAAATTGTGCTGGTTAAGAGGCTAAGAAGTCAAACAAAAAGCAACTGAACTGGAGGGGAGTTATTTTGGTTGTCTCATGTTGCTGGGAAAACTGGAATTTGTCCTCCTTCCTCCCCACAAGAGGCTCCCTAGGCTCCATTTCGGCCCCGGAAGGCCAGACCTAGCCAAGACCCAGCCTTAGTCCTTTCACAGAGATTGCATATCAGCCTGGAGTCAGCTTGGTGGGCCTCAGGAGCCTTGTCTCTGCAGCCTGCCTGAGGATAGCAGGTTGTGGAGGGAGAAGGGGGCTCTCTTGGGAGAGGAGACCGTGAGGCTTGCAGGTGCTGGTGGTGTTTTTTTCTTGATCCCTGTGCCTCTGCTTTGTGAACATCCGTCAAGTCAGATGCTAACGATTTGTGGGCTTTTTTGCAGACATGTCTTTCAGTCTGCTGCTTTGAGGTTTCCACCAAAAATCTTTTGAGAGTAGAATAGAAGACTCCTGATAGATTTTCTTTTTTGAAATTGCTTTCACATTTTACCAGCCAACCAGCTTATTCTTTGTGAAAAGGAAAAGGCAAACATCAAGGTTGATCATTCTTTAGAACTTATACTGAGTGCTGGTTCCTTTTGAACTCTCAAGGATTTTAATGTAGAATTATCAGGCCAAGACCCCCAGCAAGTTCTCAGCCTAGGGTTTCCTTTGCTTTGATTGAGTGCTTAAGAGTTCTTTTTGAATGATTTGATGGGATCTAAAGTATTGCTAAAAAATTATCGAATGGGAAGGGAGGGTCAATCTTTGTTTTTTGGTGGTACCTGAAAAAAGTTATCTGATAATAGGATGAAAAAGCCCACATTTCTTGGGTTGACATGAAGAAAGATTGTTGCTTGCCTTTCTAAGACAGAAAGAAAAGCATGCCCCAGCTGGATCAAAGCATCTTCCTCCAAATAAGAAAAGCTTTAGTTTGATAGTCTCAGAAACTCTTTTGTGCACAAGAAAAATAGAGGGAGTTATTACCTGGTGTGAAGATGTTGGCATTGGAAGTGGAAGGACAAAGGAACAGACATATAAGGAGAGGGCAAAGAAGGCCAAGATCACCATTTACACCTCTTTGATATGCTGGGTCCTTGTTTGTGTCTGGTATCCTATTTCCAACCTCTTTTTTAAAGTTTGATGTTGGGGCCTCTCTGGTGATGCAAGGGGTTAAGGCGCAGCACTATGAAGCTATCCGCAGCTACCATAGCATGAGTTTGATCCCTGGCCAGGGAGGTGACCCACATGGCACAACAGACCTCTCCTGCCTCGCCAGCTGCTGCCCTCAGCAGTGTATTTCAGTCAATCTGCCTGTTCTGTTCCCCACTCTGTTTCTGGTGACTCCTCTCACTTCCCCTTTTTCTGACCTGTACCCCAGTTCTGTATCCATAAATAAATAAATCTTTAAAATTTTTTTAAAATCTTAGTTCATTTCTCTTCTGGTTACATAATATTGTCCTTGATAATGGGCAGAAACAAATTAGGAGAATTTCTTTAGTCTATATGCTGTAATAATTTTTAAACTGTAGCAGATAACTCAGTCCCAATATATAAAATATGGCTTACTCTGAAATTTAGCTGCCTCTGTCTGCTCACTTACTCAGTTTCTGAACTTTTTTCTGGATATTTCCCCCAATAGCATAATTTTATCTGGAGGAATTTTTCTGCAATCTTGAGTATCTCACTGCTTCATTGTTAATGTTTATAACACAGTTAAATGTGGATGATGCCAATAGAAATTCCTGAGGACTCCATTATTATTGTTTCATTTTCATCTTTACCATCAGGCCTCTCTCTTTATTGGGAAGTATTCTGAACCCACAGCAACCTAGTTAAAAACATTTTTTATTTACAAACTGATACAGGGCAAGGAGAAGGGCCAGAACCCCAGAATTCTAAATAGGTTCTGTCATCCGCAGCATCAAGACAAAACATGTAAGACCTTTAATGGGAAGGAACTTTAATACAATTAGTGTGCGACAAAGAATAGGTTCCAAATCAAGCACCCTAAGTTGGGCATTAACCTGGGTAAATGCCCAGCCAATAGAGTTGGCCCAAAGCAGGGCCTCTGTGCCTGAAATCTTATCACTAATCTAAGGCAACTTCTGGTGGGGACCCATAGAAAAGGGTCAGAAATAGCCAGACAAGGCTGGAAGGAAAAAAGCAAAATCAAAATCAAGATCAACGGTGCCATTGTTCACCTGTCCGTGGATCTCTCACCTGCATCTGTTTCAACCAGTCTTGGACCAAAAAGCAAGCACAGCTTCTTCACTTTTCCCTGCTCGCAGTGCCTCCTCCAAGTCTCCTCCTTGCTCTCTACTCAGCTTCCTTCCTTCCCTAGTCTCCTCTCAGAGTCTCTTCTCTGCTCAGCTCCATCCATCTTTGGGTGGGGCAGGGAACCTGGAACTCCCACTTTCCTGGAGACTAACTTCTTACAAAACTAGTTGATGACTTATTATTTTTAAAAAACTTGTTGGAAACTTCTATGAAAGCCTGGTTTGCCTGTAGACTTACTTTCTCAGAAATCTTGTAGTTCCTTCAGCATATTTCTCCTAGAATGGAATTCGTATTGCTTCCTAGTAGAGTTAAAAATTTATATTTTAGTCCTATTATCCTGGCATAACTTGGAGGTTTCTATATAGTAGTTTTTCAGTGGGGACATAGTGATAGGATAAGAGAGAGGCACCCAGCTTCGATAAACCAAGAAAACTCAGGCTGTCCGACCAGCTGCCCTACTGTGACATGTTCTGTCCCCTCTCTCTGAAGTTGTTTTCTTCTCTAAAATGTGAGAACAGTACCCACCACGGGTGAGGTGACAAACAAATGGACAGTGTCTTTGAGGGCACTTGGAAAACCTTCCAAGGTAAAGTCCAAGTATTGTTCTTTCTTTTAAATACTGCTCATTTCCAGTTTTTCCTTGATGTTAATAATTTGTTGTGAAATTTTAAAATTAAGAAACTTAGATGATGGATTACTTGGGCTTTGCTTTATCAGAAAGAGTGGGGAATTTGTTTTGAAATTTGTTTAATCTTGCTTTTGGCCACTTCTGCTATCAGTTCTTCATCCTATAGAACTCACTCCCCTGTTGTTTCTTTTATTCTGCATTATAAAACTGTTCCCCCTCCCTCAAATAAATTAAAATCTCTACTTGCCATTCCAAATAAGTAAACATACTTCCTTTGTTTGACCATAGCCTTTTATTTCCATTCTACTTGGTCTAATTTTGTAATTCTCAAATTTAATATATATATATATATATACTTAAGTCATATTGTTATGACTAGCTGTTCAGAACATACATTTAATATTTTGTATTATGTTTTCTGAATTGTGAGGGTAGATTTTAAACAACCTCATTGGGGTTTCATGGATATTAAATTAGCTAAACAAGTTGGTAAATGTCAGTCGCTTAGATGAGTGTTTAGCCCGTGATAGACTCCCAACATGCATTAGCCGCTCATGTGTCCTTTCCCTGTGACTTGGCCCTGCCAACTGTCTCCCAGGTCCTGCCCACAGGGCACAATGCCAGACTCAGAGGGCAGTGACTGATAGTAGGTTCTTGAGTGGCTATTGGGATAGGGAGTGTCCTAAACCTTGCATTAAAAGATATGGAGTGCTTCTAGGTATTTAGTCAAACAATATGAAGTCACTAATTCCAAAAGATATATGCACCCCCAATTTCATTGCAGCATTATTCACAATAGCTAAAGAAAAGAAATAACCCACTACCCAATGATAGGTGAGAAGATGTGGCACATGTATGCAATGATTCAAATACTTCTCAACTGTAAAAAAAGGTGTTATCTTGCCATTTGTGACAACATGGGTGGACCTTGAAGGGATTATGCTCAGCAAAATAAGTCATGAGGAAGAAAGACAAATGCTGTGTGATTTCATTAACTCATGGAATAGAGAGAGGACAACTATAACAATAATAAATGAATAAAACAAATAATAAACCCTGGGACCCTGACAACAGAGTGGTGGTTACCAGAGGGGAGAAGGAGGAAAGAGGTAGGGGGTTGATTGGTAGGTGATGGTTGGAGACTGGACACTTGGTGGTAGGTGTGGTGTGATAAACAGGTGAGAGATTGTAGACCTGAAACTTATACAGTGGTGTAAACTAATGTTAACTTGATGAAAAGTGTGGAGTGAAACCTGAAATGAACCAGGCCAGGAATTAGAGATTCAAGAAATAAATACAGAACTGGAGCCTGAGAGTTTGTGAGTTAGGAACCTAGGAGGTGGGGGACAAAGGAAGCATTGAAATGGGTCCCTAGGGCCCTTATGATGACTGGGCCATTTTTTGTTTTTTCAAAAAAATTTTTTTCAAAAATTTTTTTTAAATTGTATAAAAGAACCAGGGTATAGGCCAGAGGTGCAGGGTGAGAGAGGATTCCTCAGAGACAGAGTAGGGAGCAGAACAGGCAGAACTACTGAAATACACTGCTAAAGGGAGCAGTGGGTGAGATGGGAGAGGTCTGCTGTACCACATGTGGGTCAGCTTCCTGGACGGGATTGAATTCAGGCCTTAGCAGTTATAGTGCTGAGCCTTAACCCCTAGGCCACCAAGGAGGTCCTTGATTGGGCCTTAAACAGGAAAGTGAACTGGACAAGAGCCTCCCTTTGTATCTTCTTCCTATTCTCCCCATGTCTTAATTCCCATATCTATAAAACTCCAAGTCTTAGAGGTACCTATATGGGTGTGCTTTTGGTACCTAAGAAGTGGGAAGAATAAAACAGGTGGATGGGACATTGGCAAAAATAAAGATCATTGCTGCTTATTGTTCGCCTACGAGAGCTGACACTTTAGTAGGTGCTTTATATAGTAGTTCTACTGCTACAAGAAAAGAACAACTGATTATTGGCCCTCAGGAGTTCTAGAAGGGGCTATGCTGGAGATCAGTGCTTTTGACTTGAACTGGGAGTGATTGCAAAGGTGACTGAAGAGCTCAGGTCCAGCTTCGTTGGGCTAGGGAGGGCAGGGTTCAACTTGGATGTGAGGGGCTAGGGCTCCTGTGTGGCCAGGGGATTTATTCATGATCCTCATGAGAAAGGAACCAGTGAAGTCCCATCTACACATGGTGGAATGTTTTGGCAGTTACTACTGGGGTCATCTGTGGTATGTTTTTATTTCAATTTATTTTTTAACTATCGTGAATACATGTATATGTACTTAATAATATATTACAAAATATAGCTATTTTTAAGTGTGCAGTGAATTAAGTATTCACAATGTTGTAATCATCACCAAATATCCATTTCCAGAACCTTTTCATCATCCCTAATGATGTAGCCATTAAACAATACCTCCTACTCTGAGCCTTGGTAATCTCTACTTTTTGTCTTTATGAATTTGATCAGTCTAGGTACTCATATTAGTGGAGTCATACAACGTTTGTCCTTTTGGGTCCGACTTATTCACTTAGCATGTTATCTTTAAGGTCTATCCATTTTATAGGATGCATTAGCATTTCCTTACTTTATACGGCAGAATAATAGTTCACTGTATGGATGTACCACAGTGTGTTTATCCAATCATCTATTGATGGCACTTGTGTTATTTTTTTAGAGCCATGTTCTGTGTCCTTTATCAAGATCCCATTTCTGATCAAAAGGTCACTGTACTTAAGCAGTCAGAAGGGTGGTAGCCTAAGAGATTTCCCTTTTTCCAGCTCTGCCTGTAACTGTTGGGTTTACTTTACTTCAGGGAATCTTTTCTAGGGGAATAATCTTTAAGATTATTTCATTTTCACTTTTGTTCTTACCCTGTGGGCACAGAACAATTGGATTTACTTTGCTTGTTTAGTTCTCTTTTTTCAGATTTCCTCACTCCCATGGCTTATTCCTCTTGTTCCCTGCCTCATCTCCTTCCAACCTTACTTCCTCATCTAGAGTACTGTCTCTTCTGTTTCTTCATTACTTTCCTCTTCTTTCCCCTTTCATGTTCTCTTCTCTCTGCGCTACTTTCTTCTTCTTCTTTTTTTAAAGGTTTATTTATTTATGCATACAAAAATTGGGGTACAGGCCAGAGGTGCAGGGGATGAGAGGACTCACCAGAGTGGGGAGCAGAACAGGCAGACTGACTGAAACACACTGCTGAGGGGAACAGTGGGTGAGGGAGGAGAGGTCTGCTGTGCCATGTAGGTCCCCTCCCTGGCCTGTGGCAGGGATCGAACTCATACTGCAGTGGCTGCGGTTTGCTTCATAGTGCGTTGCTTAACCCACTGCGCCACCAGAGAGGGCCCACTACTTTCTTCTTGTTCTACCATTTTCAGTTTGTGATTCAGAAATCACAAGTAATAATTACTTATAAGTTAAATGAAAGAAGTAATGGTTACCTTATAGTATTTAAACTTGTGTTTTTTCAAGTACCACCATTTAAAAACTTGTTGAATCTTAGTTACATAGCTGAAAAGCACTTTGAGGAAGTTATTTTAGAATTGCCTTAATACATTTAGTGTGTTCTTTTTAGCATTGTTTAATTGCTGACATTGTGGTAGATGATTTTATAGATTTTTATTTTATTTCAGTTTATTTAGAATTTTACTTCAAATACATTATGAATTTAATTTTTTTTTATTATTCAGGCACCCAAATAATGTAACATAACTTTAAAGGAAATATACAAAATAATCATCAATCAATTTAAATTCAGCATTTGGAATTTTATCTGTATATCAGTTGCATTTTGTCTTATATCCTTCCAGTCTGGGAAGGCTCTAGCTTTGGTGCTTCTTACTTCACTGGGTTCCTCAGATATTGGTCTTCATTCCTTACTGAGGAGATTAACTTAATAAGCTGTTTCGGTTCACACACCTGGAACATTTGCATATAATATTAATATATATTGCTTGATGTTTGCCACTTTTAATCTCTGCAGGCTGCCTAATTTGGGTTCTTATAGCAAACTTTTCTCGGATGTATAGTTTTTATTTGGAGGCTTCATAATCTCATACAATTCAGCTTTAAGATTTTCAAAGTGGGTATTTTGTAGTGAGCTTATTTGTTTTAGATATAAGGAAAAAGTAAACACTGCTTTCTTATCAGGGAGGTTATTTTTATTTTATTTTGTTATGTTTATTTTTAAAAACAGACCAAAAAAATCCTTGTCCCTCACTGAGTGACCACCCTTAAAAGGCCTCACACAAGCTTTATGTTCGACTTACCAGATACAAAATCTCATTTGTTCCCAAGTAGAGGTTGCTCTTTTTTTAAATTTTAATTTAAATTTTTTTAGATTTTATTTATTTTATGTAGAAGAACTGGGGTATAGGCCAGAGGTACAGGGGGTGAGAGGATTCACCAGTCACAGAGTGGGGAGCAGAACAGGTAGATCTACTGAAATACATTGCTGAAGGGAGCAGCGGGCAAGACAGGAGAGGTCTGCTGTGCCATGTGGGTCCCCTCCCTGGCCAGGGATCAAACTCTTGCTGCAGTGGCTGCAGGTAGCTTCACAGTGCTGCAACTTAACCTTTTGTGCCACCAGGGAGGCCCATATATATATATACCATATATATCTTATATATGATATATATAGAATTAAACATATATATATTATTAAACTTGTCATTTGTGTGTCTATATAACTTTGGGGTTATATTTTTACTTCTCCATATGTGCACCTGCTTCACTTTTTTTTTTTTTTCCTGAGGACCACCTTTACTTTGTTAGACTATGGTGGTAGCTGATCATGCTCTCTCCCTTGATTTGGGTTACAGAAGGCAGGACTGTTTAACTGGGAATTCAAGGGCAGTAAACTTAAGGAAATAACAGTGCATTGTAAGCATTCTCCTGATAAAAGATTCATCTAGATGTTTCAACAGCTACTCTAGTGGAGGCAGAGTGGTGCATGGGTAAGAGTGCTTTGATTTTTTTGCTGTGTGACTTGACGTGATTTATTTAATCTCTCTGGCTTTTAAGTTTGTTACCTATGAAATAGAAATTGCTCCAGATAATTTGTTCTCTCTCTCTCTCTCTCTCTCTCTCTCTCTCTCTCTCTCTCTCTCTCTCACACACACACACACACACACAAACACACACACACACCTAGAGCTGGGTCAGGGTATTATTTATGAAATTAAAATGGGTGTTTAGCATTTTCTTCATTTTGAGTTTTATTTCACTTAGCCTTTATTGCTATTGCCAGTCACCTGAACCAGCACAGAGGTGACAAATGAGAAAAAATTAGCAGAAAAATTTCAAATACCAAGACTTACTTATTGATGGGTTTATAAAAAAAATTAAGTGAGACTAGATGTAACTCTTATATAGGTCACATAATGGAGTTGTTTAAGCTCTGTAACACAGGTCAGTGGTCTTTGTTTATGGATGAGAGGCAGTGTAGACCAGTGAGTGGCTGCACACCTTAACTCAGCCAGCTGACTCAGGCTTCTTTGCACCTCTGTCCCTTGTTCCTTGTTACGGGGTAACTTGCCTGTTACCCCAGGCAAGTCACTTCAACTTTTCTTTCTCAGTCTTTCACCTGTAAAGTGGAGATAGCAATGTACCTATTTCTTGGGCTTGAGGATTGATACATGTAAAGTATTTTAAAACATGCTTGGCACAGAGTAAGTGCTATCCAAATGCTAGCTGTTGTCATGTAAACAAATACATTCATATTTCATGGTCCTTAGCAAAGAACACTGTGACTTCAGAGACCTGTCTTCTGAACATGTCTGAGAGCCAGCGGCTTGAATTTTTCTTCTAGTTCTGAAATTCTGTTATTCTGTCAGAGAATTGGATTCCACATAATCGTTTCCTCACCCTTTTATTACAGCCTTTATAAACGTATTTTTTTCTCATCATTTTTGGGTTACTAAGTGGGATAAATCTAAAATATGACTTGAGAAGCCTTTCCTTTCTGTTTCTTGACATGAGGGTGTTTTGTATTATGTACATTGGTTACAATGATTATAGGTTGTTAAGTATTTAACATACATTGCTTGGTCCTTTGTCCTTATAGATGAAAAAAAACTAAAGCTCAGAGAATAAATAGCAAAAGCTCTAAGTGGCACATCTACGATTTTAAGGAGGCTGGCTGGTTCTAAAGCCTGATCTAGGCAAATCCAAGTTCTTGTTCTGATGGCCACAGTATTTATGGTAACTAATTTTTAACAAGAGCTAGCAGCATTCTTTTGAATGGAGACTAATTTCTATCTAAGTATTCCTGCAGGATGCTCTTTTTCTATTTGGGTCAGCAAAAGACTCAATATAGCTGTACATATTCATTCAAAGAAATGTGAAAGATTAAACAATTACCAAAACATAAGCATGTCCATCAGGCCATGGAGTCTCTGGTCCCAGCTACTCCCTGTGGCCCCAGAGGAACCCTCCTGTGTATATGCACCTCTGCTCTGGTCCTGGGGGTAGGCAGCTGCCCCTCTCCTGGCAGCTGATGTCAGCTCCCCACTTAGCCTTCTTGGGCTGGCTACTGGGTTTCTTTCTTCATTTTTAAAAAAGATTTATTTATTTCTGCATGCAAGAACTGGGGTACAGGCCAGAGGTGTGGGAGTGAGAGGATTCATCAGAGACAGTAGAACAGGCAGGAGTAGAACAGGTAGTAGAACAGACTGAATTATACTGCTGAGGGGAGCATCGGGCAAGGCAGGAGAGGTCTGCTGCACCATGCAGGTCCCTCCCTGGCTAGGGATTGAACTCATGCCGCAGTGGCTGTGGATGCTTCATAGTGCAGTGTTTAACCCCTTGCACCACCAGGGAGGCCCATGCTGGGTTTCTTACAATGAGTGGGAGCAAGGGCAGTGGGAGCTCAGCAAAATATGGGGTAAGAACAACAGAAAATTCTGGCATTACATGGCAAATGGTCCTCTGTTCTGCCTCCTGAACCTCACAGCTCTCTCCCCAGATTGGATCTCATCCTCTTCCATTTTTTTTCCTAACAGATTTTATGTTCATTTTGCATATCCATCAGATCCTTTGATTTTTTTCCTATGGCATATCTAGTGTTGTATTTCAGGGAAGGATCCAACCAGTTTCTGCTAGTTTGTAATGAGCCAGAAAGGTTTATTTGCAAATGCACTATCTGGAATGAGGTATTACACTTCTTTCCATGTAAGTAATGATGTATCTGGCATTAGGTACCAAGCCATACAGATACCTCTGTTGAATTCTTAATGTTTTAAAATTGTAATAATGTGCCAATAATCCTATCGAATTTCATCACTATGCAATATTTAAAGTGAAATTGTATTTATAGTTCAAACTGTTATCCTTGGTGTACATCTGTCTTTGAAGGTGGACCTGTGTCTCTTCTCCCACCTGTACCTGCAGTGATGAAACAGGAACTTCTTGGGCCTCCCCTGGTGGCGCAGTGGGTTAAGCAACGCACTACGAAGCAAATCGCAGCCACTGCAGCACGAGTTCGATCCCTGCTGCCGGCCAGG
>JAGFMF010011417.1:8129274-8147824 GCA_019455555.1 Galemys pyrenaicus
TCTCTGATGACAAGAGAAGTTGAGCATTTTTTCATATGCCTGTTGGCCATTTGCATTTCCTCTTTGGAGAATTGCCTTTTTAGCTCTTTTTCCCATTTTTTGACTGGATTGTTCACTTTGTTTTTGTTTAGTCTGGTTAGTTCTTTGTGAATCTGTGTGCTAAGTCCCTTGTCAGCAGTGTTGTGTGCAGACCATTAATTCTTACAACCACCAGGCCGAGTAGCTAATTTGGGTTTTCAAATGAGTCTGAGGCTCAGCTGTGGCTTACTAATGTCCTACTTACTAAGCTCATGGTAGATTTGGGGTCATAGAACCTAGATTTGTCTGATTCTTAAGCATATACTTGCCACCATATGCTACTATTAAATAAAAAATAGACTTGAGGCTTCAGTTTTTGATACAGTGATATTTTTAAGGATCAATACTCAATATTTGTTGAATGAAGTCATCAGAGAGGATGACCTCCTGGAAATATGTAACCGTCTTTAATAGTTTGGACAGTGGGTAAAAGGAGAAATATGGTGAGTATTTCATAGATAAAGAATAGTTTGTGGATCCAGGTTCTTCTGAGTCTGTAGAAGAAGCAAAATGATGAAGAGTGGAAGGAAGTCTGTCCCTGGTTCACGAAACCGTCAGCTCCTGCTGTTGGACAATGCTAAAGTAGCTCCTGAAATTCTTCCTCTTCACCTATAAATCAAGATCCATAGGGCTATACACATTGTGCTGTCATAAGGATAATAGAAAAGGAAAATGAATATCACAAGCCTTACAGAATCCCTTACACATCCCTTCATGTACAGGGATTAGTTATTTAATAAACTGCTAAGTTTTTAAAAATGTGAAATGCTTTAGAAAATTCTGAAATTCCTATAGCTCATCTATAAAATAGGAAAGTTTTTATATTTGAACACCTACTGTGTGCTAGATATTTTGCTTAGAGTTTTTACATATGTCATGTAACTTTTGTAATAACTCTAGGAGGTAATTATTATTTTCACTTAGCATATGATGATGTCGAGACATGGAGAATGTAGGGGTATGGCTAAGGTAACATGGTGAGCAGTGGTTTCAATCTGGGAGCAGGATATTTAATTCAGAGCCTGTGAATTCTCTATTCCCTACTGCCCCCAGCAAGCTTAAGGCTGGAACAGACATTAGAAACCATTTTAGGGGGCCTCCCTGGTGGCGCAGTGGGTTAAGCAACACACTTTGAAGCAAACCACAGCCACTACAGCCTGTGTTCAATCGCTGCCGCTGGCCAGGGAGGTGACCCACATGGCGCAGCAGACCTCTCCTGCTTAGCCCACTGCTTGCCTCAGGAGTGTGTTTCAGTCAATCTGCCTGTATTGTTGCCCCACTCTGTCTCTGGTGTATCCTCTCACCGGCTCCTCCTCTGGCCTGTACCCCAGTGCTTGTATGCACAAATAAAGAAATCTTTAAAGAAAAAAAGAGAAACCATTTTATGCTCTCATTTTGCACATGAGAACATTGATACTAGAGGATTTAGAGAGACTTTGTTAGCAGTGGAGTCATACCTAGAATTCAGCTTTCTTGACCAATTTATTAAACAATAATTAATGGCAGAATATCACTCTGGTTAGATAGTAGTTACAGTAACTCAGCAAGTCTTGTAACTGTATTTTAAGGAACAGGAGCAACTAACCAGATCTATATAATTGTTTTAGGATTTCCAGTGCTTTCTGACTTAAAGATTTGTGATTATCTTGGGCTTTTAAATTTGCTAGCAGTATGCTAAAATTATTGGGGACTTTCGTTGTTAGCAGTATTTACATCCTTAGAGTTAAATTTTACTAGCAGATTTCCCGTGTGTGGACGAACTATTCTGTTATTTTGCCCCATATCTGCTGGGTAGCCCCCCCCCACCTCTTGACCCTTGCGTTATATGGGTTACTGGTATTTTATGTCATGTAATACTTATTTCCTTATTATGGTAAGGTTAAAAAAAAAAAACTTCAGTCTGGAGTGAAAGTCCCACCCATTCCTGTTTCTATTCCCTTGCTTCTATTCCTCCTTTGAGTTTTGTATTTTCTGAGAATCAGTTGGCTTTTACAGAGTTTTCTTCTCTTTTCCTGCTATGCACCTTGATTTCTTTAAACCTCTTTATACAAATTATCGAGTACCTGCCACATGTCAGACCTATAGTTATCGCATCGACAAACATTCCCTGGCATGAAGAAACTTAGAGGCAGGCAGTAGAGAGATGCAATATGATCAGACACCTTTTTGTTTTGTTTTGTTTTCCAAAAGTGAATATGTGAATGTGTGCTCAGAAGAAGCTCCTAGGCACTTTGGGCACAAAGTTCCTGCTTTTCAGAGTTAGGTCCAGCCATTGGGTATTTAAATGTCTTTTCTTTCTTCTTTGGGTTATTCTGGTTCAGAAGTTGGAGCATGTGTGACTTAAGAATGTGTTTCTCAGCTCATTTCCATTAATAATGAGGAAGATTCTGGCTGAGTTTTGGTCAGTGGTCACTTTTACCTTTAGCTTACTGGTGCCCTGATAGTTTTACCTTTCCTACCTTTTAATAGGACAACGGGTAGAGTTTTATCAAGTATGGTTGTCCTGCTGTCCTATTAATAATAGCAAATGTCACCTTCACCTGACTTTTAAAATGTTGATACTTAAAGAAATAAAATGTCAATGTTTTATCATCATCAAAAGGGAAGGCTGATGACCTTAAAATGCCCATTTTGGAAAAGGATAGTGTTTCAAGATTTAGTGCATATGGATGTTTAGTAAAGCTTTTGATTTGATTGTTAATCACTAATCACTCCCATACTGATCAAATGGGAAGTAAAGTTTATAAATTTATTCACCAAACTGTACCCCAGAAAATTCAGCCTCTTCCACTTACCATTTCCCCCCATGTTTTGTGACTCTTAGTACTTTGCTTTGTGTATACAGAATGTAATTCAAAAATATATTTTTTAATTGAAATTATTAGGAAATACAGTATGACAATCACAGACCTAAAATTTGCTAATTTTTGGTAAATATATCTGTATTGATGAGAGGCCAAACTTGTTTCTCCTCTCCCACCACTATTTCTTATATTCCTTTGTCCCATCTCTGCCCCTCCCTCTTAACCTTAGAGCCCTCACTATGTTTATTAATTATGTCCACTAGTTTGTTGGTTTTTAAAAAATATTTTGTCAAATCTGCTATGTAAATGTCCAGTATTTTTTATTGTTCTGACTTGTTTACTACCCATTATTCTTTCTAATTCCCTCCGTTTTGCTGAAAATGACTGCATTTTATCTTTCCTTATGGATGAGTTGTATTCCATGGTGTGTCTAGATGACACATTCTTGATTCCCTTCTCCATGATGGACTTTTAGGCTGCTTGCATATCCTCATTATTAACTTTAGTTTTTTGGTTTTTTTTTAATGCATAGAAGAACTGACTGTGGGCCAGAGATGCAGGGGACTGAGCGGATGCACCAGAGATAGTGGGGAGCAGAACAGGTGGATGTACTGAAATACACTGTTGAGCGGCGCAGTAGGTGAGACAAGAAAGGTCTGCTACACCATGTGTGTCACCTCCCTGACTGGGGATTGAAATCATTCTGCAGTGGCTAGCTTATTGCTGAGATTGTAACCCCTGCATACCAGGGAGACCCCTAACTTTAGTATTTTTAACCAAGGTTATAGCCAGCTAATAGTGCCTAGCATAGAGCAAGCATGTACTGAGTACACTGTACTATTACTACAAATCATTTTTCAATTTTGACCTTTTGGCCCAGGTGTGTCATCTTTAACAAACCTTTTTCTTTTCCCCTTTATGGTTGATCCTGTTATCTATTAAAGTGTATGGATCTATTTACCATCCTCATTCTTTTTTTCTTCTGCAGCCCATTGCAGAGAGGCCTTTTCATCCTTTGTGGATATGCGCGTGGTGGGCAGATGAGCTCTCCAGCCTGCGCTGCTCTAAGTGCCCCGAGTTTGGGGCTGCGTGCAGGCAAGGATGGATTCCAAAGATGAAAGCGCGCACGTCTGGCCAACGTCTGCAGAACATGGAGGCAGTGCTGCACAGGTGAGCATGGTCTTCCCCTATTTCTTGCTAGTATGGCTTTGGCTGGGTACACCTGGCTGACAACAAAAGGAACAGCAGCTTCTCAGTGAAGCAGTTGGAAGGGAGCTGACATGTGGAACTTGCAAGTGAGGAAGAGGCAGAGGTTAGCAGTTCCGTGCTCCATCCATGTGACTCAATGTAATGCAGAAGAGCTAAACTACCACCCACAGGCTTCCAGAGAACTGCCTTTCCCCTGAGTGATTCACAAGTGGTAGTTGTTGTTTTTTAATGTTATCCTGTAGGACGTTTTTCTTTGTGTGTAATGAAGTACAGTGTACGTGTATAAAGTGAATGGATTTTTCTTTGATTTCAAATTCATACTGCAAACCTTTTACTGAAAGCTGTGTCACTGAGTCAGCAGCTCTGGAGGTTGGGCAAATGCTGCTCTGACTGATGATCTCTGCCTTCTGTGGCATCAGTCAGCCACATGTTATTTTGACTGTTAGCAAAGGCAAATCTCAGCCTTTTTGTTAGGAACTTGAATTTTGAGGGAGGCAGTCATGTGGAACTGTGTTTATATGTGACCAAAGCATTAAACTCAATTTTGAAGTACTCTAATGTAGATGTAATTTAAGTTTTCAAAATGTTCAACATCACTAGTTATCAGGGAAATGCAAATCAGAACCATTTCACTCCAATGAGAATGGCCCACATTAAACTAGAAACAACAAATGCTGGTGGGGATGTGGAGCTAAAGGAATGCAAACTGGTCCAGACCCTTGGGAAAACTGTGTGGGGGACCCTCAAAACACTAACAATGGATCTGCCATAGGATCCAGTGATTCCATACCTTGGGGTAGGACACCAAAATACTAATTTGGAAGAAAACCTGCCCTCCTTGGTTTATTGTAGCACTATTTACAATGGCCAAGATATGGGAACAACCCAGATGCCCCAAAATGGACAAGTGATCAAAAAGCTGTGGTATATTTACACAATGGGATACTACTCAGAGATCAAAAAAGACAAACACATGCCATTTGTAGCAATGGCTGGATGGATGGAGCTGGAAGGGATTATGCTAGCCAGAATAAGTCAGAAGGAAAAAGGTAATACAGGATGCTATCACTTATATGTGGAATATAGAGAGAACAAATAAAAGGTCAAGAAAAAGTCAAAACTAGCAAGCTGGCCATAAATTTGAAGCATATAGCAAAGGAGGGGGAGGGAGAGTTGCAAAGCAGGGAGGGAAGAACAGAAGGGGCTATGGTATTAATGGATCACAGGTGATATGGTGGTGGGAGAAAATATTGGAACTATGATGTAAGAAAAAAAATTAATAAAAAATGTGCATGAAATAAGTAAAGTTTATTAAATTACACAGTATTATTAGTGAAATCAGGAAATTAATATTGGCATGTTTAAATGTACATGTTTTATTTAAGCAATGCAATGAATATAATATTAAAATTGATCAACTGGTATGATTTAAAAGTCTGAGTCAGAACACATAAAAGAAAAAGTTTCAGAGATGCTTTAGCAGATAATTCAGAATGCTGTTTTGTTTCTCATGGAAACCATTACCTTTCATGCAGCTATTTATTTGGGTACACTTTGTTTATAAACAGCAATGTAGTCCATTAAAAAAATAGAGGCCCCAGTTTGTTATAAGACAGGTGGCACCCCCCTTCCAATTATCCCTCCTTCTGGCCAAGAATTCTGATTTCGCTAAATTCCTTTAGTGAAGGAAACCAAGTTGGAAAGCTTGGCTAACTCGTCTTTGAGATCCCTTTTTTTTTTTTTTAAAAGCACTGCAATTAATCCAAGGTTTTGATATGAATGAACAAATCTAAGGTCACAAAATTATTTTGCAGCAATTAAAACTGTACAAATAGGTTGTATGCCTCATTCTTCCAACAGTACAGTGTATCTTAATGGAAAAATCAAATTTCTGTAGAAGCCAGACTAACCTCTTAGTGTAGAGGTGGAAGTTTGTTTTATTTCTGTGGTGATTCATTGCAGTTGGTCTCCAATTTCTTTCTGGCAATTAAATTACTTATATCGTTTTTTTGCACTTACTATTCTCTTTGGAGAAAACTGAAGTAAAAAGCCAGGTCCAAAGACAAGATTGTAAGAATTCCAATCTACAAGTATGTAATGCCAATATTAGCACATAAATTATTTCTCTCCCAAATGTATATTTTAGTTTCTGTCTTCCATACCTTCAACATCAGACATCAGACTGTGTGCCAAAGTCTCGCCTTCAAGAAATTAAACCTCCAGGGTCTCCCTGGTGGTGCAAGGGGTTAAACACCACACTGAGAAGCAACTGCAGCATGAGTTGGATCTCTGGCCAGGAAGGTGACCCACATGGCACCTCTCCTGTCCCACCCAATGCTCCCCTCAGCAGTGTATTTCAGTAGATCTGCCTGTTCTGTTACCCACTCTGTCTCTAGTGGATTTTCTTGACCCATAGCCCACATGTCTGGCCTGTATCACAGTTCTTGTATGTAATCTTTAAAAAAAAGAATTTAAACTTCCAACAAAACTGACTATCCAGAAAATATTTTGCAGTATTTAGTTTCTACTTTCTTTTTTAAGATTTATTTTATTTATTTATGCATACGAGAGCTGGGATGCAGGCCAGAGGTGTGTGTGTGTGGGGGGGGTGGGGGATGAGAGGATTTTCCAGAGACATATTAGGGAGCAGAACAGGTGAATAGACTGAATCACACTGCTGAGGGGAGCAGCAGATGAGACAGGCGAGATCTGCTGCGCCATGTGGGTCCGCTCCCTGGCCGGGGACCAAACTTGTGCTGCAGTGGCTGCTGATAGCTTCATAGTGCCGAGAACTAATCCCTTGTACCAACAGGGTGGCCCTCTATTTCTTAGTAGTTAGAAAATTATTTACTCTAGTGACAACTGGAATAGTGATCCAAAGCTCCTTAGAAGTCTTTCATTAGGGCCCTCCCTGGAGGTGCAATGGGTTAAGCAATGTACTGTGAAGCAAACTGCAGCCACTGTAACATGAGTTCAATCCCTTCCTGCCCCTGGCCAGGGAGGTGACCCACACGGCTCAGCAGACCTCTCCTGCCTTGCCCGCTGCTCTCCACAGCAGTGTATTTCACTTAATCAACCTGTTCTGTTCCCTACTCTGTCTCTGGTGGATCCTCTCACCCCCCCCCCCCCACACCTCTGGCCTGTATCCCAGTGCTTGTGTGCATAAATAAATAAAATCTTAAAAAAAAAAAAGTCTTTCATTATAGTTTTCTATAGCTTTACCCAACTGACAGTGGGGAGATGTTTCATCCATTGATTCAGCAGACATTTAGTGTTTCTCTAGTACGGCCTTGAAGTATAAAAGAACATGTAGAAAATAAAGTGATCTTGTTTTAATATGTCTGCTGAAAGGCACTATTAGTTGTTTTAATATGTCTGCTGAAAGGCACTATTAGAACTTTTATGATGTGTTGAGAGCAAGTGGCTTTTGAGTCAATTGACATTTTTTTCACATAATAGATTAGTTTGTGTTTGGTATTTTGTAATGTTATCAATTAGAACCTTTGATATGTTTTCAGGTTCAGGTAGCCACCTCTTTTTTTTTTTTTTAAAGATTTATTTATTTATACGTACAAGAGCTGGGGTATAGGCCAGAGTCCAGGGCGGTGAGAGGATTCACCAGAGACAGAGTGGGGAACAGAACAGGCAGATGGACAGAAACACACTGCTGAGGGGAGCAGCGGGCGATGCAGGAGAGGTCTGCTGCGCCATGCGGGTCCCCTCCCTGGCGGGCGACAGGGATGGAACTCGTGCTGCAGTGACCGCGGTTTGCTTCATAGTGCGTTGCTTAACCCATTGCGCCACCAGGGAGACCCAGGTAGCCACCTCTTAACTACTCCCCCAAATTGACATCTGCATTGGCTGTTTTAGGCAAAGGGGAATTAAAATCATTTGCCTAATATTAACAGTAAATCAGTAACCAGGTCCTGGCATCCATCTCCGAGGCACTATCTCAGCATAGTGACACATGAAGATCCCTATTCACTGGTGACTTTTAGAAATACCCTGTGCGCTGGTCAGTCGGCCACGGATCTCTGGGAGATGGGTTTTGTTCTGTAAGGATCATTGTTATAAACATGCTGGTTTTTTGCCCCAGGTGCACTTTGTTCCAGACGCTGGGACTGTGGCTCAGATTGTCTACACCGATGACCAGGTCCGTACACCCCAGCAGGTGGTATACACGGCAGATGGTACCTCCTACACTTCAGTGGATGGTCCGGAGCATACCTTGGTGTACATCCATCCTGTGGAAGCTGCGCAGGCATGTGAAAGATTAGTGTTTGTTTGTTAACTCACCGGTGGTTATGTTAACTTTCTGCCAGTCTCCGTGCCAGGTGCTGGTGATGCAGGAAATAGCAGATAAGATTTGTGTTTTCAGGAAGCGTCTGGCCAACCTTGCAGAGGAAGATATAGTTTAGTTATTGAATTAACCTTTGTAAGGAATTACAACACTAGCTTCATATCAGTTCTTTTTTATAGACCGTTTATAAGATTATTTACTTGTTCCTTTTTCTAAGACTCAAGAAGTAGACCAATAATGACATTTGGTTCTGATTATCTTAATCAAAAATGGATAAGGAAAACATACAGATTATTTCAATAAGATATATAAGGGTTCTACTAGCTTATTAACTGCGGTTTATTGATAGCTCACTGATTTGTAAAACTAATAGAGGCAAAGGTTTACAGTTACAACTACTGCTCTCTTTTTTGCCAATGACTTGGAGTGCATGTTTCCAAATGTACCACATTTGTATATAAATGTTAGTTTCTACTGTTAGCAGTTTACATTGTACATTTTAAAATACTTTGAAAAAAATAATTCCCTTACTTTTGTAACCGGATTCTGGTACTAAAAATTTGCCCTCAAGCAATATTTTTGATCAGGAGGCTAAAATTGCCTCCAAGAAGAAATGGGGTCTCCTAATAAATATCTTTCAAGTCTATATAAAGATGAAATCACCAATTCATTAGATGGCGCTTTTGCAATGCCTCAGTTTAGTTTTAGTCCTCTAATTATATTAAAATAGGAACAGATAGTTTATTTAAAGAATGCTGTGCCCAATTTTTAGATTATTATGATGTTACTCAATGTCTAAACTGTGGTAATATTTTAATGTCAAATCTAAGAAATCTAATGCTGACTTAAATGCTCTTTTACAGTCCACTGGAAAAAGCTTAATTATAGCTTTTAGTCCCATAGGTTTTCTAAAGGCTTGCATAAATTAAAGTCTTTTAAAGGCTTTAGTTGAAAGTATATTTTCTAGTCTAACTCAAAATACATATTTCTAATCTCTGGATTAGAGATTTTCTGTGGTGCCCACCTAAAATAATTTTGAAGATTTTCCTTCATAACTCAGATTATTACACCTTTAAGTATGTTTTTATGATAATTTTTAAAAAAAGTAGCCTGTGTTAGCTTTATCTTAAAAAGAACCTAAGGAACATTAAATTCAAGTTATTTTTCTCCTACTTTTGAAAATGAGTGTGCATTAATATTGAAAGATTTTAATCCTTGCTTGCACAATACTCTTTCATCACAAGTCAGTGTGTATAATATGTAGGGTTTTGTCTGAGCATATGGACCTCCTTTCATGGCATTTCTTATGTTTTCCTGACATGCTTTTTTAATTATCTGTGACATTCGACCTCAAGAGAGACTTTGCTTAAGAGAAAAATGATGAAGATTATTAACTTATATAAACTTTGGAGCCATCTGAATGAAAAGCTTTAATCAAATGTAGATTATTATCTTTACCTTCTTTATTAATGGAAGATTAATAGTAGCTATCTGGAATTGACGCTCCCAGGAATTGGTGCTTGGTAGTAGAATAATTTTTCCTTTGTAAGTGGGTTCTGTGTAAAGCTCTATTGATAAGGTGTTCTTGTCTGTTTGTTTTGTCTAGACTCTGTTTACAGACCCAGGCCAGGTAGCTTATGTCCAACAGGATGCTACGGCTCAGCAGGTAATGGTTACCTTTGCCTTTTTGCTGTTTGTGGATAATTCTGTGAAAGTTACCATTCGCAGGAATATGCCCCTCCCCCTCAACCATCTGCATTCCTTATTCTCTGTATATTTGTTTCTTATGTATTAGGGACATTTTCCACTTCTTTAATGAAAACAAAGCAAAACACTCTGCTTACATGTGTAGTGCTCTCCATTCATTGGGTATTAGAATATTCTGGTAGTGAAAAAAATGATTTATCAGGGACATTAAAAAGTAAGCATATACTAGATATTGGTTCAAGTACTAAAGAACGACCCTGAGTTGTATAAATGTCTCTCTTAGGAAATTTAGAAATACTTTAGAACTGTTTAAATACTTTTGTTCTATTTTTAAATATTGGGTTAAACATCTTGCTTACATTACTATAAATTTGGTGGTAACCTTCCTTATAGTAGCATCTGAAAAACTGAGTTTTTTTTTTAAAGACCTCATTTCTTTTATCTATATTTCTAATATATACTATCTGACTTTGAGGGTCTTCTGTCTTATTTTCCTCCAGATTATAAAAACAATAAAGAAGGTGCAAAAGTAGTATTGTCAGTGTTATTTTTAAAAGAATATGAATTTAGAGTGTTTTACTTTCCCAATGTCTGTTAAGACTATTAGTATTTAGGTTTACCAGTGAGTGTCCTGAGTGATTACCAAGTAAGTTCTCATTAGTTAGCGCTAGTCAGTTAGTCCAAGATCAAGGTGCCAGCAGGTTTGCTGTCTTGTGAGGGCCTAGCTGCTGGTTCATAGATACCATCTTCTTGTTGTGTCTTCATAGAGCAGAATTGAGGAAGGAGGTCTCTAGGTCTGTTTCATTAAGGATGCTAAACAATTCACAAGGCTCTGTTCTGACCTAATCATCCATCAGGGTCTGCCTCCTAGTATCAGTACATTGAGGATTAGATTTCAGCCTGTGTATTATTGGAGACACAAACACAGTCTAGTAGTGTTTTTTCTTTTAATAACTTTCTAATAATTACGTATTTTCTTGAACAAAAGAAAACCACATCCATTTCTGTGAATATTTGCTAGTTTGATCAAGAAAGCAGTAGACAGATTTTAATTAGCATTTACAACCTGACAGAAAAAGGTAAAGTGAAGTGGCTGTTCTGTCTTTCATAGATTAATTAATTCATTCATTTTTGGAGTGAGGATTTTTTTTTTCTTTTTAAAGATTTATTTATTTATGCATACAAAAACTGGGGTACAGGCCAGAGGTGTGTGGGGGGTGGTGAGAGGATTCACCAGAGACAGAGTGGGGAGCAGAACAGGCAGATGTATTGATATACACTGCTGAGGGGAGCAGCGGACGAGGTAGGAGAGGTGTGCTGCACTATGTGGGTCACCTCCCAGGCTGGCAGCAGGATTGAACTCGTGCTGCAGTGTCTGTGGTTTGCTTCATAGTGTGTTGCTTAACCCACTGGGCCACCAGGGAGGCCCCTCTTTTTTTTTTTTTTTTTTTTTTTTTTCATAAAAAGTTGAAGCAATACAAAACAAAAAGGTACCTAAAAAACCCCAATAAGCACCTCCCTGGTGGCACAAGGGTTAAAGTCTGAGCACTATGAAGCTATCTTCAGCCACTGTGGCCTGAGTTTGATCCCCTGCTGGGGAGGAGACCCACATGGCAGAGCAGACCTCTCCTGCCTCTCCCACTGCTCCCCTCAGCAGTGCATTTCAGTTGATCTGCCTGTTCTCCACACTCTGTCTCTGGTGAATTCTCTCTCCCCTCCCCACCGTACCTCTGGCCTGCAACTCCATTTTTGTATGTACAGATAAATAACATAAGTCTTAAAAAAAACCCAAAAGCCAAACAAATTCTGCCCAGAAACATCCTCCTAATTAACATAACAGTTGGGAACTGTCATTCCAGACATAAAAAGAAAAATAAACAAGCAGAGAAAAAATGGCATTGTGCTACTTTTTATTTTAAAGGAAAACTCCCAAGTGGCACTGTACCCTAAATGTAAATTTTCTTGAGTTTAATGGAAGAAAAAATGGGTTGGAGCCATCATGTTGCCCTAGACTGCACTTGACCTTCAGGAAAATTTTCATCTCAGTTTCATTTAGTATGTTCACTTTTTTAGGAATGTAAGTCATGACTGACTCTTCTTTACATCCCATATCTAATGTTTTTCCATAATAATTTTTCTACTTTCTTAAGCACTTTCACTTTTATTAGCAGTCATTTTAAAAATATCATAACGTTCCCTTATTTCTGTAAATTCTACTTCTCTTACTCTTTATTTAATTTCACCATTAATCAGGAAAGACATGCTGATTTTAAAAACACATCTTTAAATTGAGATATAATGGACATATCTATAATCATTTTTATATCTGTTCTTTTCTATTTTCCATAGTTTTCTTTATATCCACCACATTTCCCTTACGGTTTTTTTAAAAGAAGTTTAACTAAATTATAACACATGGAAAAGTGTAAATATTTTAAGCATGTAGTGTAGTGATCATAACCGATCCTCAGATTAAACAACAGAATCTCACTGGCTTCTAGAAACCATCCCTGTGCTTCCTCTTCATTGCTTCTCTTTTCTTCCTCTCAAAGGTAGCTACTCTCCTGCCTGCTAAACCCATAGTTTTCCATGGTTTTGAACTTTATATAAAATGGAATTACTTAGTATGGTTTCCTTTTTGTCTGACTTCTTTAGTACAGCAGTATGCTCAGGGCATTCATTCGTGTTGTAGGGCACAGTTTAGGGTGGGGTGTGGGGAGGGTCTTTGCTTCCTACTTTTATTGCCAGAGAGTCCTTAGTTTTATGTTCTAACTGGCATCTGTTCCCTCTTTTTTCACTTTCTTCTTAAAAATCATGTTTTCTGGTTCTGGCTTCTGAAAGGTTAAAATACAGGCAATTTTGTAGCAATAAGGGTATGTAATCTCTTCATTTTCCAGTAAAAGGAGTTGAAGAAGTGGCAGATTTTTGTTCTGGGGCAGGAAATATACAGGATGTGCCTGAGACATCTGGTCTTACCTGAATTCAAAGAAACTAGTAAAAACTTATGTTCAGTACCATGGAAAGATCTTTGTTATAACTTGTGGGGGTCAATGTGGAATAATTTGACCCATTAAAAAAAAGGGGAAGGGCTTACAGTAGATTGCAGTTTACTAACTCTACAGTTCATTGATATTAAAAAAATAACTCACTGGATACTTTTGGAAGATGCTAGGGGACCACCACATTATTTGGAAAACTTAAATGATGGGAAAGAATCCATCCATCCTTTCTCCTAGAATGTGCTCACAATTACTTGATGAGGGAAATCTCTTTATAGAAGTATGCCAACTAATAAATAAGAAGGGTGAGTGACGTTGAATATCACCATTTTTCATCTTCTTGTAAAATATGGGTCTAGGCAATGAAGCCATCAGGAAAAAACTGATGAGGCACTTTATAGTGGATGGATCAGCTTAACCCTCTGAACATTGTTAATATCACTAAAAAGAGGACCATTCACTATAGGCATTGTGGCATGCGTACCTCCTATTGCAGTTTACCACTTATGAAGTATTCCACCCCCCAGCTGAACCTGCCTCTGATTGATTCTGGATTCTACTACCAGCTTCAGAAAACAAATGGAATAGGTTAAAAGACACACAAGGATGCAATCAACAAAATCAAGACTGTGGGAAGCTCTGTAGGAAAAATGGCTAAGGACAAATGACCTGGTTTCTTCCACAGATAAATTGCAAAGGAAAAGAAGGGGAAGGAGAATTTACAAACTAAAGGAGACCTATTGGTCAAATACAATATGTGGACCTCATTTGGGTTGTGATTTGAATACATTGACTATTAAAAAAATTAGGACAATTGGAGAAACACTAACACTAACTTGATATTTGATATTAAGGAATGATTAAATTTTGAGGTATGATAATATATAAAATACGAAGACATACCTACTGATCTAGTAAGAAATGAAAATGTGTAATATGTGAGATCTGCTTCAAAATTATCTAGTGAGGGGAAAAGTATAGTTGAAATAAGGCTAGCTTGATGGTTGTTGAAGCTGAGTGGTGGTTATATGAAATTATTATATCATTCTGTCTGTTTGATATGTGTTTGAAATTTGCCTTTATAGATGGGAAAATTATTTTGATAAGACTTTCTAAATTGAATTTCAGATGCTGGAAAAATTTACATTCCTATTTAATAACACATGAGAATGCCCATTTCCACGCATCCTTGCCTTAGGTCTTAGCAAATATTCTACTAATCTGATAGGCAAAAAGGCATTTTGTTGTTGTTATTGTTTTTTAAGGCATAGTTTTAATTAGTAGTTTTGCTGCTGTTTGCACCTCAAAGAGCCCTTCATCTTCTCCAATCTTCAGAAATAATCTGCTTGTTCCTTGTTTTGCACCAAAGGAAAGTTGTATTTAGTAGCTTTGTGAACCCTGACATTACGAGACAGTAAACTATTGACTGAACATCTTTCTTGATTGCAGTTTTCTTTCAACAGGCACATTTTTCATTTCTGGCCTGAAATTTCAGCGACTGTCAATTTATTCTGTGACTGAGATAAATTCTGGAAAGAAAGTTGGAGTGAGGGCTAACACAGATGATAGATGTTTTTTAATCCCCTTAGCAAAAAGGGTCCTGTTTTCAATGGTAGCAAAATCCATTGGCAGCCTTTTTCCATCTATGTATCCTCTCTAGACCCAGAAACATGGTTCTCTTCTTTGTCTCTGAAAATGAGCATGTGTGACTCCCCACACACTGAGAAGAAAATATGTGCACTGGTAATTGGTCTCAGTAGGAATCCAGAAGCATTCTGTTGTTTTTGCTACTGTCCAGTGGAGTTTCATCTTTCACTTCTTAGATAAATTGTATCCTGAAATGCATAATACAACTTCAGATATAATTACAATTACAGGCAGTGGTATTAAGTGGGAAGGAGAAAGTGTACCATCAGTTTGACCAATTCCTTTTACTCCTACCATGTTTTATTGTACACAACAAAATGCATAGGATTAAAAAAAAACCAAAAAACAAAAACAAAATGCATAGGATTAAGGTATCAGTTTTCTTCTTTTCCTCCAAGTAAAATTGGCATAGTGCCTTCATGCCTGGCTAGTGCCTCTGGAGCCTGTGTGGTTTCTTTATTGCTTGGGTATTCAAGGTGTGTGTCATGTTTACCTCCTCCGTTGCCCTTCTTGAACAGTCCTAATTCCACAGGGGCCATTGTGATGTTGGGGGAAGAGCAGAACTTGCATTTCATTTCTGTGCTTAGGAACAATGTGGTAATGTTACCTGGCCTCAATGGATGTTAACTATATGTCTAACATTCAGTACATGTCAGTTGAGTTTGAATTATTAACTAAACAAAACTGTAAGGCATGTCTGTTGTATTAGGGTCTATGCTCTCTAGAACTATCTAGATATACACAGCTCTTAGCTACAAGTGAGCCTCTTCTCAGATTCTCTTCCCTTTTCAATGATTGCTTCTGGTATGTGTTCCACCTCTGCTTTGGCATGAAATTTTTAAGTACTGCTGAAGTGTTGAAGCTTTTCTTTGCCCCAGTCTTCTAGGAGAGTTCCAGCATGGGGGAGGACAAGGTGGTTGGTACTATTTTAATGTCAGCTTCCTGAGCAGTGGCGAAAAGCCAGCACTAACCTTGCCTAACCACAGTTTTGAGCAGCATCTGTTGGGAAAATAAATGCATCGCAGTTTTGCAGGAGTAACTGAATTACTGAGTTCATTTTTCTCAGGCTGGCTCTGCAAAGAGATAAGGAATTTGTGAGGAGTATAGGTGAATAAGATGCTTTGATTCAGTGTGTGATAACATTCATCACTGGGGCTGACATAAATTTTAAGTGGCTTAAAGTAAAGGGTGATGGAAACGGCTCTTGGAGGCAGTAAGTGCAAACCAAGTAGCTCCGTTTCAGTGAGGATCTGATGAGGATTCAGAGGAGAGGTGGCAGAGGCAGTTTTGTTGCCATAAGTCCCCAGCTCTTTCCTCGAGGAGTCCTCACTTCAGTGAGCTTTTTATTCTGTTTTTGTTGAACCTGAAGCAGAAACACCTCCCATAATTGTAGCCTCAATATAAAGGTCCTAAGAGACCCTGAGCTCCAGGGATGGAATTTCATGTAAAAGTGTGAGCTCCTGAGTCAAATGAATGTGTTTTAAATATACATAAATAAATGTCATAAACAAGTGATGCTTCATTTTGTAAAAGGAAACTGAAAGCACGTGCACAAACAAAAACAACAGCAAAAACATGCATATGCTATTTGGGCAACTGATTTTATCTGCTTTCTGGAGCTTAAGAGTTTCAAATGTTGGGCAATGGTCACTAACTGCCATAGCAGTTCAGACTAAAAGTGTCCATGATACTGTTTCTATATAGAATTCAAGAAATTCAGGCCTCCCTGGTGGCGCAGTGGGTTAAGCAATGCACTATGAAGCAAACTGCAGCCACTGCAGCATGAGTTCGATCCCTGCGGCCGGCCAGGGAGGGGACCCACATGGCGTAGTAGACATCTCCTGCCTCGCCTGCTGCTCCCTTAGCAGTGTGTTTCAGTCAGTCTGCCTGTTCTGCTCCCCACTCTGTCTCTGGTGAATCCTCTCACCTCCCATGCCTCTGGCCTGTACCCCAGCTCTTGTATGCAAAAATAAATAAATCTTAAAAAAAAAAAGAATTCAAGAAATTCTGAGACTTAGGTGCACATCTGATAAAGGATGTTACTTCAAATAGCAGCAGAGTTCCCTTAGGAATTGATGTCATTTCCCAAAGGGCCAAATATCTTTCCACAAACTAATCTTCTTCAAGTACCTACTACCTGTTGTTAAGATTGTGGAGGAAGTACATGATATCATCTTGGTCCTTGAAGAACTTCCGGTAATAATAACCTATTATTATGAATATTAAGCGTTACTAAATGCCAGATACTCTACTACTGACCTGCTATACATTGTTTCATTTAATCCTCATATTACCATGTCCATTTTACAGATAGAGGACCTGAGGTTCAGAGACATGTATTAACTTGTTAAATAGTTGGGGCCAGGATTTTAACCAGTTATGTCTGACTCCAAACCCCAGGGTCTTGGAGGTGCAGCTGGAGAGACAAGATTCATTCACATGCAAATGCATGCTAATTGAACAGTAAATAGTGTTTGGCAATATGTCTGAGCTCTGAGGGATAGCTAATGTGTGAGATGTCAGAATCAAGATTTTCTTTTTTTTTTTTTGGAAGCTAATACTACTTTATTGCTTGGTGAGATCACTAACTCAATAGTTAAAAACAATGAACACAGGAGCATCTTGCATATATACATAGGAGCACTTTTGTAGAGTGTATGGTGTTTCCCAAGGCATGAACTCAATTTGATAGCATGTAGGAAAATTGTGTCTCAGAGCTCTTGCCATAAACTAGCATTTTATGCAATACTTATTTACCTGTGCATAGTTTAAGAAAATGTTAAGAAAGAATGAAACAATCAAGAAAGTTGTTTCTCTAGTTCAAACCCATAATAGTTTTGAATTAAAATAACTGTACTTCATTCTTCTCTGAGAGCACAAGAATACAACTATTACTTAGGAAAACTACATATGAAAGAATATATTTGAACAAAATGGGTTGAATCTTTAACTCAATTTAAAGTGTCTTTCTTTTATCACTATAAGGGTAGATAAAATGCTAGTTTGGGTCAGCAAGTTACAGTTTTTTGACTCATGGAACATACTAAAAATCTCCTCATTTAATACACCTTAGCTATATCTTTATTTTTTTATTTTTATTTTTTTAATTAACATTTTTTTAAATTTATATATATTTGACATCAATTGTAATCCCCATGTATTCCCCATCACCATATCACCAGTGCACCATCACCTCAGTCCCCCGTGCTCTCGTGCTCTCGTCTGCCCTCAACCCTCCCCCTCTTCCCTCCCAACCAAGTGTCCCCAATTTGTCCTTGTCTTTTCATTTTTGGTTTTTGTGTCTTTACTGTTATTATTATTATTGTTCTTATTCCTTTCCTAGATCCTTATTTGGTTCCCTTATTTTCCTCCTAGGGGAGGAACCATCGGGTATTTTCCTTTTGCCTTCTGACTTACTTCGCTGAGCATCATCCCTTCCAGCTCCATCCATGTTCCTATGAATAAGTCTAGTTTTTCTTTTTTGATTGCAATACTATTCCATCGTGTATATGTACCACAGCTTCCTGATCCAATCATCTGTTTTTGGGCCTTTAGGTTGTTTCCAGGTCTTACCTATTGTAAAGAGTGCTGCTATAAACATAGGGGTGCAGGTATTCTTTTGAATCAGTGTATTTGTGTTTTGGGGTATATTCCTAGGAGTGGGATTGCTGGAGCCTATGGAAGTTCCATTCTTAGTAGATTGAGGGACCGCCATACTGCTTTCCATAATGGTTGGATCAGCTTGCATTCCCACCAGCAGTGTAAGAGAGTTCCTTTTTCTCCACATCCTCGCCAACATTTGTTGT
>JAGFMF010011417.1:8147874-8232312 GCA_019455555.1 Galemys pyrenaicus
GAGCATTTTTTCATATGCCTGTTGTCCATTTGCATTTCCTCTTTGGAGAATTGCCTTTTTAGCTCCTTTGCCCATTTTTTGACTGGATTGTTCACTTTGTTTTTGTTTAGTTAGTTCTTTGTGGATCTGTGTACTAAGTCCCTTGTCAGTAATGTTGTGTGCAAAGATTTTCTCCCAGTTGGTAGGTTGTCGCTTTGTTTTGGCTAATGTGTCCTTTGCTGTACAGAAGCTTTTAAATTTGATGTAGTCCCAGCTGTTTATCTTTTCCTTCACTATCTTTGCTTTAGGTGTTGTGTCTCTAAAGATGTTATTGATGTGTATGTCAAGTAGGGTTTTGCCTACTTTTTCTTCAATATATTTTATGGTTTCAGGTCTTTTGTCTAAATCCTTAATCCACTTTGAGTTGATTTTTGTGCATGGTGAAAGGCAGCATTTTAGTTTCATTCTTTTGCATGTAGCAGTCCAGTTTGCCCAGCACCACTTATTGAACAAGTTGTCTTTATTCCATTGCATCAGAATCAAGATTTTAAAAGGTATTGGCAGACTGGAAGAACAGAGAAAGTAATAAAATGAAATTTACTGGAAGAAATAAAATGAAATGCAAAAATTATGCATTTAAGCAAAAATCAGTTATTTAAGTCCTGAGCAGGAGAAAATGGTTTAATGGCAGCCTATGGAGGGACAGAAAAAAGGACTGAGGCGTTGTAGTTATTTGCAGGTTCAGAACTGACCAGTAGTAGGTCAGTGGCTGTCGTGCAATCTGATGCTGTATTTATAAAAATCTGGACATCACTGAAGACAACAGGATGATGAGGGATCTGGAAGTGTGGCCATGTGAGAAATGATCGAATGAGTTAAGGTCTTGAAATATTTAGTTTTGAAATATTTGAGGAACTTTCTTCCCATGGCAGAAGAATTCAACATATTCTATCTAGCTCAAGAGGAAGGTGATAGATCCTGACCAATTCTTGGGCAATACCCACTAGAAGGTCTGGTCTCTGCAGAAATCATCACTGATCTATCTTGACATGACTTGGCTGCTGTGGGAAGAGATGAAGTGTCAAAGTAGAGCCTGAATGATGTTGTGGATGGGATTCTGTGACTCCAAGTGCTACAGAAGAGCAGAGCAGGGGTGGGGGTGGGGGGTGGACGGGCGTAACAGTGGTTGGAGATGGATCATGGAGAAAATGGAACATTTAGAAGATTGGAAAGGGAAGAACATTGAAGCTGAGGAAAACAACATATAGGAAGATGAAAGAAAAAAGGAAAAGGCTTTATTTATTGAATAGGAAAGGGACAGAGCTTCAGCATGACTTATGCTGCTAATTCCGCCATGTAGAGGAGAACTGTTAACCATTGAGTTTTACTAATCGCATATTGCTTATGAGAGTGAAGGAGCTGAAGATATATCAAATCTTCAGTGCAAAGGCAGGAGGGGCATTCATCCAAAACCTACTTTGTGTGAGGTTGAGACTAATGATACCATAACTTGCACAAAGAGTGTTTAGAAGGTTCAATATTTACCTATTTGAAGTTTCCAGGGAGACAGGACAGGTCTTCCAAGCAGCTGTGAGATGACTGGAGAGAGCAAGGAGCTCTGTAAGGTTTTATTGGGCTTATGGATTGGCATCCGTATGAGGGTTCCTGACATGCAGTCAAGGGTTTGTGAGGTTCAAAACTCATCAGGGAGTTTTGGGCAGACTTCCTCATCAGCTTGTCCAGATGTGGGCCAGTACCAGCAAAAATGAAGACAGATTCTTCATTACAGCCTATCATTGAAAATAATTTCTCCAGAACCTTCAAGGTAACTAGAGCAAAGAATATCTTCCACTAAGACTTTGTATTGTGTGCATGTGTACCGGCTAGCTGACCTTAAACATGTGCTAACTTCATGATTAAACTTTATTCAGGCCTCGTTACCAGTGCATAACCAAGTGTTACCTTCAATTGAGAGTGTGGATGGTTCCGACCCTTTGGCAACTCTGCAGAATCCTATGAGTAGACTGGAGGCGAAAGAGGAGGAAGAAGAGGAGGAGGATGAGGACACTGAGGAAGACGAGGAGGAAGATGGTGACGACACAGACCTGGATGACTGGGAACCAGACCCACCTCGGCCCTTCGACCCGCATGATCTATGTGAGTAAGAGCTGTTCCTTGTGAGGGTGTGTGAGCGGAGATGGAGTTCATGTTGACCAGGGGCTTCCTGGGTGCAGACGTGGCATGCACTGTCTCACGTAGTCCTCACAGCCTTTGACAAGGCACGTCCGTGTTCTGAGGTGCAGATGAGCTGAAGGCAGCCTGCTCAGTGTCACACAGGGCTGAGTGGAGCTACCAAACCACTATGGTAATGTGTCCAGTCCTGGAATATCTGGTCACTTCAGCTTTAATGATTGTGCTTTGTGACATTACTGCTCTTCACCATACCTCTTAAGAGTGCCTCCTTTATCTCAGGCACTAGCACTTCACTTTTTCTAACTCATTTAGTAGCTTTCCCAAGGTCATGCTCAGTCATGGCAAGAGTCAGGTGCCAAACTCAGGTGTCCTGGGCCCACAGGTCAGGGTCAAATAGAACACCCACTGCCTTTTGTGCTCCCTGTTTATGGACTATGGGGCTCCTGCTTCCACCTCCAAGTCAGTGCTTCTTTTCATTGATTTTCATGCTTCCACAGCTAAATTCTTGCCTCATTTGCTTGAATTACCAGGGTTCTCAGAGCTTGTGTGGTCTGGTCATGTTTTTCCTGGCATGGTGGTAAAACCTATTTGCATGGGGCCAGCGTTCAGTTTCACATCCAGTCCTGCCCCCATAGAGAATTTCTTTGTTTTGCTTTTCTTTGAATGTCTAAGCTTTCTTTCTTTTATGAAAAAGATTTTATTTATTTTTGCGTAGAAGAACTGGGGTGCAGGGCAAGGTGTGGAAGATGAGATGATTCGCCAGAGACAGAGTGGGGAGCAGAACAGGCAGATCTACTGAAATACACTGCTGAGGGGAGACAGGAGCGGTCTGCTGCGCCATGTGGCTTAGCCCCCTGGCTGGTGGTAGTGCTGACATTTAACCCCTAGGCCACGAGGGAGGCCCTGAATGTGTAAGTTTTCAAGGTGGCTCCTTAGTCAAATAATTAAATTTGTCTAATAAGTATCAGCACAAAGAAGCTTTCCATCATTGGACAATAGTAGAGATCAAGAATCCAAGTCATCATACAGTGGGGTTGGGCTAAAATATGATTGGTGAATAAATTTGTTGAGGCTCATGAGTATGAGTGTCCAGTCACTTCTCTCTGTTTTGTGTCTGTCCACATTCAGTTGTGACAGTTTCTGTACAGATGAGCACTGCTGGGAAGAGGGAGTGAATGTGGATGGTTAGTGAAACTGATCACTCCTACAGGGAGCTGGAAATACACGTCCTGTGAGGACAGGGCTGGTCCTGTCATTTCAGCACATAAAGGCTAGAATGTTGAATTCATCCCATTCAGCTCTGTCCTCACACAATGTCCTTCGATACCTCAAACTGTACAGCACTTTGTTTTAGTCAGACAGGTCCAGGTAATGAGGCTTCTGTGAGTGCCTTTGAGGGTGCAGATCAAAGAATAGTCTATTTTTTAAAACACCTTTATTGAGGTATTTTACACACTATAAAATTCATCTATTTTGTCTCACTAGATTCTGCAACACTTAGTCTAATAAACTCTTCTTTTTTCTTTTCAGATGTGGTATAATTGTAAATTTAGTGACCGCTATTCAAATTACTGTGCAGTAGAGAAAGAAGTCACAGACTGCATATTATTTTTTGGCACGTATATGCTAATAATTCTGCCTGATTTTACAGGACTTTTTAGTCTATGAAAACTGATATATTACTATCAAATGGGTGGTACAATCTTAGGACTTCACTTAATTTTGGCTTAAAAACTTAAATTTGTGGATTTTTCAGATTAGAGCTTATTACCTGAGATCAAGTGAAGTTGGAGTCTGACTTCAAGATTTTCACTCTTTTGCAGGGTGTGAGGAGTGTAATAATGCACATTCTTCAGTGTGCCCGAAGCATGGCCCCTTGCACCCCATCCCCAACCGGCCTGTGCTCACCAGAGCCAGAGCCAGCCTCCCCCTGGTCCTCTACATTGACAGGTTTCTTGGGGGCGTGTTCTCCAAAAGACGCATTCCCAAACGCACCCAGTTTGGTCCTGTGGAGGGACCCCTCGTCAGGGAGTCCGAGCTGAAAGACTGTTATATTCATCTAAAGGTAATTTATGACTTATCATAGTTCACTCTTGTTCTTAATGGTTTTTAAAGGAGAACACATTTTCCTACCTAGTTTCTTAGTGCAATTTCACAGAAGTTGTTTGTTAATATTATTCTTTCTATGCTTAATGTGTTTTAAGTGAAAACTTTTTTTTCTCACCAATAAAATGGAGATCCCCTGAATCTGCAGTTTCAGGGCATTGCCCTAGGGCATTAGCTGATTAAATTCTAGCATGAAAAAGGTGTAGTTTTCAGGGGTTGTATTAGTTTGCCAGGGCTGCCAAAACAAATTACCACAGGCTTGGTGGCTTAAATGGCAGACATTTATTTTCTCACAATCTGGAGGCCGGAAGGCCAAGATCGAGGTCTGGGCAGCGATGGTTTCCTCTGAGACCCCTCCCCTTTCCTCGCAGATGGCTGCTCTCTTGCTGCTTTTGCGTGTGGTTGTCCCTTGCTGCAAAGGTGCCCCTGGTGTCTGTTTCCTAACCTCCGCTTGTTAGGATGCCCGTCAGATTGGATTAGGACCCACTCTAATGAGTTTGTGTTACCTTAATCACTTCTTTTTAAGAGCTCTGTCTCCAAATATAGTCACATTCTCAGCTTCGAGGGTGTCAGGGGCTTTACCATATGAATGTGAAGAACACAATTCAGCCCTTAACAGTGGCTGTGACAGCTTTGAAAGAAACAAAACATATTTGACTGGAACATAAGGAGACCTATGTAGACTCATGTCACCTACTAAATGCCAGGGATGCTTTCCGGAAACGCACCTTTCAATTTTTGAAACAGGTCTCTCCTGTTTGTTCTTGTTAGTGAGTAGTTCACTGTGTGGCACACATTTACAGTGATGTCTTTTCCATACATTTGGTGCTTTTGCTTCTTTCCAACCTGCTTTGCTTTTTAAAAAATTGCCTGCTTCTTGAAGAACCACTCTGGAATACCAAGAAAGGACAGAGGGAAGGGAAAATAGCTGGGGTGTGTTTTTTGAGAAATCAGCTGCTTTCATGGGGTATTTTCTTTGGTGAATGCTCAAGATCTCCAAGAAAGAACATTACTTTGTAAAAAGAAATACCTGTCAGCAGCTTACACATTATAAGTAAATATAGTTGAATCCTCAAAGAAGCAATTTTAATGAAATGGGGAGTATTTTGCTTGCATTTTCTGGTTTATTTGCAGTTTTTAAAAGTTTGTTAGTTAATAATGAAATATCAACTGAAACTGTATAATCAAGTGTTAGGTTTTGCCAGGTAATTCTCCTACAGGTGAGTCTTTTACCAATATCCTTTTCTTTGATATTGGACAAGATGTAATTTTAGTATCTTTGATACAAAGGGATAAATGGGTAATTTAAGGAGACAGTATTTCCTGTGTTATGCCACCTGATGAGTAGTGTGTTTGTGTGTGTGACATTTTACTTTCTCTTTGGTTGCAGGTTTCTCTTGATAAAGGAGACAGAAAAGACAGGGACTTGCATGAAGACCTGTGGTTTGAGTTGTCTGATGAGACCCTTTGTAATTGGATGATGTTTGTACGTCCAGCCCAGAATCACCTGGAGCAGAACTTGGTGGCTTACCAATATGGCCACCATGTGTATTACACAACAATAAAGAATGTGGAACCCAAGCAAGAACTGAAGGTACAGAGCTGGTGTTAGGGTGCTTTTGCTAGGAATAGTGATTGTTTAATGCTTTTCCTACTCTTTTTCCCCCTTACAAGGGCTCCTTTCCAAAAAAGGTCTTTTCCTTCTATTTTACTTACTTTTTGAGTAGTGCTGTCTTGGGCATCTATAGTAACCCATGAACAGGTATCTGATACTTGGTCTATCAGAGTTCTACACAAAGACCTTATGACTAGAAATAAGGAAATAGTTCTTTTGGGGAGCACTGTTTGTGATGGAGTGATGGAAGATGGGGTGACAACATCATTGACACACTCTAAAGAAGAATTAGTTGGGAAAGTGGTGATCTTGTGAAGTGGAATTCTAATGTTGGGCAAGATTTCCTTGCTTTATCTGAATGCTCCATTTTACCTAAAGAGTACTATGCACTGATTTCTGATTTCAGGCATCTATTCTTCAGAGATAACTATCTGTTGGAATGTGTCTAAATATTAAATCTTGATGTGATAAAAAAAAAAATTCTGCTATGACCCTAAGTTAGAATTCCTTCCCTTAAAAGCTGTGTTAGGGACATGGCCAAAAGAGGGGTGAGAGGGCTCTCTACCTTCCTGATATAAGTGACAAGTAGGTGACGATGGTCCTGTCAGCATGGCAGCACTTTATTGCTTGGTGCCGCAGTAAAACTGAGAGGCAGAGTGCTCTTCATGAGGAGAACAAACACCTGGACTTTGTTCCAAATCTGCACAAAACCCACGTCTTTGAAATCATCAACTGTATAACCCATAGATCCAAATGAAAATGTGTAAAAGCAGATTCTCACACCACCTAGCCCAGTAAATTCTTGGTAAGAAAAAAACTAAAGTATTTCTTAATGGTGGAAGATAATTTTTAAAAAAAATTTTTGAATTTATTTTTGCATAGAAGAACTGGGGTGTGGACCAGCAGTGCAGGGGGTGAGAGGATTCACCAGAGATAAAATGGGAAGCAGAACAGGCAGACTGACTGAAACACTCTGCTGAGGGGAGCAGCAGGTGAGATAGGAGAGGTCTGCTGCGCCATGTGGGTCACCTCCCTGGCTGGGGATTGAACTCAGGCCATCCAAGTGATAACGTTGAAATTTAGCCCCTAAGCCCCAGGTCATCGTTTAAAGCAGTAGGTAGAACTGTAGAGGGAAAGACAGACAGGAACAATTAAATAAAAATATAATATTTTAGAATAATGAACAGCTGAAACAACAGATAAAAAGGAAGCAACAGAATCACGGTAATACACATTGTAAAGTCGAACTATAAAGACACAGAGAGAATTTGTGCACTGCTAACCTCTCTAAATCCCAAGGGACAAGTGAACAAATGCCAGAGGTAGACTTTATTTGGAGGAAGAATTAAATAAAGAAATATTAAAAAAATTGTTTCAGCACTGGTAATTTAAAAACCTTTAAAATAGTTGTTACTATTTTTGTTAAATTAGCAAAAACAAGTGAATATAATACAATGAATGTAAGAGTTTAAAAAAAGGAACATTCATTACAGATTTAAAAAATATTTAGACTATTTTTGGCAGTGTACAGCAAAAATATTCTTGGCTGAGTAAGCCAATCCTTGAAACCCAGTCCTCCTGGAAAACTAGTCTAAAGAAATAATTATAAACAAAGATAGGGCTTAGACATGTTAGAATTTTATAATGACCTGTTTTTTACTTATTTATTTATTTTGGTCTTTTAAAATTTTTCATCATTTATTCTCTTCTTTTTGTTGTTTGCAATATTTTTTTTTAAAGATTTATTTATTTATGCATACAAGAACTGGGGTACAGGCCAGAGTCACGGGAGGTGAGAGGATTCACCAGAGACAGAGTGGGAAGCAGAACAGGCAAATTGACTGAAACACACTGCTGAGGGGAGCAGCGGGCGAGGCAGGAGATGTCTGCTGCGCCATGCGGGTCCCCTCCCCGGCTGGCAGCAGGGATCGAACTCGTGCTGCAGTGGCTGCGGTTTGCTTCAGAGTGTGTTGCCCTGGTGTTTGCAATCTTAATGAGAATTCCTGCAGGGTGATCACACCAACTTTGAAGTACTCCCAAATTTATTTTATTTATTCTGAGGAGGATGGCAGTCCTTCCCCTTCATTATGTTGCTTGACAAGTATTAACAACTCTGGGACGTTAAATGGGGGCAGAACTGATGACGTGAGATCAGTACGAAAGGCTTGCATAGGTGGGTGCAGGAGCTGCGAGGAGGCGTTATGGGTATGCTATGACAGTGACTAGAATGCTGTGGGTTGTGAGACCCATTCTGACTTCTGAAATGTGAAAATATGAAATGTACATGTCTTGGAAATATGGAGTAGTGTAGAATTTATGAAAGCAAAATGATAAAAATCCAGCCAACAAGATTGTGATTAATTACAGAATGTAAATGCCCTAGAAATTATCCTGTAGTTAAAAAATATTTTCAATATAAATATTTTCCAATGTAAATGTATATTTCCATATAGTTAATGTTCCATAACAGTTATGTATGATTAATTCACTTGGTGGTTAATGAACTCCTACAGTCACTAGGAGATTGGTTTCCCCATGTTTAGGGAACTTATATTCTAGAGGGGAGGTGGGGGGGAAAGATACAAATGCAAATACTATCAAGTATGGTAAATGCTGCAAAGGAAATGTAAAAGCAATAACAGGAAAGGTACCAATTTGGATATGATGGATAGGGAAGGTCTTGCAGAAGATAAATCTTTAGGCTGAGAACTGTAATAGAGGGGCCAGCAATGTAGATGGGTTAGGGGAGTGAAGATGAAGATCCCAACTTTCCTGCTGGTGAAACAGCAAAGGCAGAGATTGAGGTGGGAAAGAACTTGGCATACTGCCAGCTGGGCCTTTTGGCCGAAGGGCAGGCGAGGGAGCATGGTCAGAGCTAATTGCTTGGGGGGGTAGGGGTGTACCACAGAACCCTTTGGAGACCATCCTGGAGCAGCTTATTATAAAATCAGAAACTGTTGCTGCCTTTTAAGCTTGGGAATGATGAACTCTGACTGTGTTTTAAGACGACTACTCTGGGTTGGCAGTAGCAAGAGTAGAAAAGAGGGGACTTGTGCAGGTCAGGTAAGAATTCAGGCACCTGCTGGTTTCAGTATACATCCAGGTGAGAAAAATAGAGCTGGAGAACACCTGAGCAACCAGTAGTTCTTGCTGAAGGATTACGGGAGAAAACTGAGAACTCAAAGATACCCCGAGGTTTTAAGTCTGAGCAATTGGGTGGAAGTAGGGTGTTCATTGAGATGACTAAGAGAGGTAAGGGTGTGGTGAGGGAAGGGTGAGCATTCAGTTCTGGATATTTGAGCTATTTGTGAAATATCCAAAATACCAGGTAGGTGGAAGCAGGTATATAGAGGGAACAGAGAGGAAGGAGGATTTGGAATGGCTGTATTAATTTGTGAGCCATTAGCACAGAGTCGGCTGGAAATGGGTGAGCTACCTTAAGGAAAAATAAGAATGCTCTCGATTAGGATTAACCTTTGAGGACCACCAAAATTTAGAATCAGGGATACGGAGAAGGGCCAGACAGTCAGTCATTGGAGTGGGAGGAGGACACATAGCAGGTGGTGGCGGCATTTGACATACTTGGTGATCATAATGAAAGTTCTTTGGTGGCATGTTGGCATGGGAGCCACTATGGTTACCGCTGAGTAAAAACCTTTGTTGAAATACAGATCAAAAACCAGAAGAGGCTGTTTTATTTAGATGAAGAGAGACTATAAATGTCATCTCCTGTGGAGTTGTTCTAATAACAAAAACATTTTTTTAAAGGAAAAATAAATCATGCTGTGTGTCTCAGCAAATGAATTTCATGACTGGCCATCTGCAAACTGATGTTAAAGGGGTGGGTTCACACTGTGGGTTTGTTGTTGTTGTTGTTGTTTGTTTGTTTGTTTGTGGAGAGTGGAAAAGCCTGAATTGTTTTTGTAAGTAGGAGAAGGAATTTAAGCATGCCAGGAACACCTGGTGCGTCCTGTCGTTCTTGATGGTCTGTTTGGTTCTTACAGGTTTGGTATGCTGCATCCTATGCGGAGTTTGTGAACCAGAAAATTCATGACATTTCTGAGGAAGAAAGGAAAGGTGGTTGACTTCTTTAAGATTTTCTGTTTTCTGCATGAATTCTAAATTGCATGTATTCAACCTTTATGTACCCTCTAATTTTTCTATCTCAGTGTACTTAAGAGGATATCCCAGTAGGTTTTTCAGAGCTGCACATCTCCATCAAATTTTAGGAGCAAATGACAGTGACATATATTTACATTTCTTCCTTGAAGTAATGCATTTTCTGTAGGAAAACAGCACTTAATATAATGAAAAACTCCAAATTAGAACCTGGATTAGAGGATGATCCTATCTGGCTGTTGACCGCATAGCAAGACAGACAGGCGCTGACTATCTTTGATGAAAATATTTTCTAAGTTAAGCTATTTAAAGCAGTGTCTGAGCAAGTGTACATCGCTATGCGTGTTCACAGAGCGGATACACCTGTGGGACCTGTACCTAGATCAAGAAACAGAACAGGGCTAATGCCCCTGAGTCCCCTGTGCCCACTTCTGACTCCCTCTTACTTCCAAGTCTGACTAGTCTCCTGACTTCCAAGACCACAGATACGATGTGCTTGTCACTGACAATAATGTAAATAGAATTCCATATGTCCACTTTCAGTGTTTGGGCATCTTTTGCTCAACATTATGTGTGAGATTCATCCCTGTTGTTGTGTATTGCTGTCATTTGTTCATTCCCACTGCTATCTTACTGTAGCTGAGAATTTGGGTTGTACAGTGCGATGCTGATCCTAACCTAGGTCAGTTCACAGGCAGAGTCTTCCGCAAGATTTTTCTTGCATCAGTCACCAGGGTCAAGCTCTGGGGTTTCCATGCTTCCTGCATTTCTGACTAGCTAGATACAATTTAGGGAGTCCCTTTACCCCTTAGTTTGATAATTCTCTAGGTGACTCACAGACCTCAGAAAAGTGTCGTACTTACAATTACAGTTTTACTTAAAGCATACCCATCAGGACCAGCCAAATGAAGAGAGGGCAAGGTTTGGGAGGCCTGTAGGTACTGTCAGCTCTTGGGAAAACTGATTTGAGATAACCAGTCAGGAAAGCTCCTCTGAGCTTCAGCGTCCAGAGTCTTTATTGAGGCGCCGTTTCTTGGGAATGACGAACGGACTCATTGACCCTGTGACGGCACTTACCCCGCAGCTTCTCTGGCTCTTCCTGGCTAATATCACCTGGCTGAATCCTGCAGTCATTGGCTGCGTTTCTTATGCAGACAACCCCCATCCAAGACACTCATTAGCCTAAACTCAGGTCTGGTCAGAGACCACCAAGAATTACAAACACACTCTTATCATTTGGGGAAAGATTTAGGGGTCATATCCCTGGTGCCAGAGACAAAAAACCAGCCCGATTAATTATACTTTATACAACAGGGTTGTTTCCAGATTTTGGCTACTATGAAAAATGCCACCATGAACATTCTCACACACGCTTTTTGGTGAACCTATGTGCATGTTTCTGTGGCACTGACAGTTGGAGTTAAATTGTTGAATCATAGGGTTGCATATAGTCAGCTTTAGTAGATACTGCTGGACATTTTGCTAAAGTGATTGTATTGGGCATTGATTTTTCAAGTTGTTAGTGATAAAATGCACCTCAGGTTATGAAACTTGGATCTGTATCACCATTTATCTGAATAAGTTTTCCATGGTGATAAGGTTTTGTCTTTCCAATGTGGTGAGGTTGTGTGTGTGTGCACATACGTGTGTGCACATACATGTGTGTATTGGATGGGAGAGGGTGGCTTAAGGATATTTGTTTTTTTGATGTCTTGCGTGAATATATAAGAAAATAAGATCCTAATTACCATCTTTCTGTCAAACTTTTGCTTTTGTATAAAAATAACATAAATAGCAGATACTATATATTTATATAAACACAGTGAGATGAGAATGGTGGGGACACTGGGCATTTGAGTTTTTTGGTGTTTGTTGATCATCAGCCTTTGATTTCTCTCCTGTGACTATAGTTCTTCGAGAGCAAGAGAAGAATTGGCCCTGTTACGAATGTAACCGCCGATTTGTAAGCTCAGAGCAATTGCAACAACATCTCAATTCTCATGATGAGAAACTGGATGTGTTTAGCAGGTATTAGGAGGGGGAAGATTTCACAAATTTATTTTTCAAAGGTCCAGATTATTTCTGAATTGTCTGTGAGATAGTGAGTGTTGCTGTGTGTGTGTGTGTGTGTGTGTGTGTTTGTAGTAGGTAGGTAAGCAGACAGGTTTATCTGTTACTCCTGGTCCTTTTCTTAGCATTATCAGTCTTAATGGGAGATCCTTTCACCTTTGTTAAATCCCCTTAGCTAGAGATTTTGGAAGAGGAATTCTTGAGATAGCAAACACCTTCAAAATAATCTGCATTTCTGATTTCCAAATTTCTTTAGTAATAGAACTCATTTATCAAACTAAATTTTGTGTTTATTTTCACTGTATAAAGGAGATAAATGAAGAAGTCTCATACAGGAATGGGGGTGGCCTTGACCAGGTCAGGTAGGGCCTTATGTATGAAGGTGGGATTTTATCCTAAGTAGGATGAGACGTCTTTAGAGGGCTTTGATCAGGGAGTGTTGTGAATCATCACTCTGAATAAAAATAAAAATACCACATTTGCTTATATTGGAGCAAGAATGAAGACAGGGAGTCCAGTTAGAAGCTATTTCAACAGTTTAGATGAAGAGTGACAGTAGTGTGGAATAGGGTGATAGGAATGGGACAGGTGTAGATTTGTCAACTTTTTTGGGATATGAAAGAGAGGTGGTGATGAGAAGCGTCATTTAGGAAGGCAGGGAGGTAGGTGTTCTAGAGGAGCACTGTGCTGTTGTCTGCCACATGAAGTGCTCACTCGAGGTCATGGTCGCGAGAGTAGAGTGGGACCAGCATGGCTGTTGTCCATTTCCAGCTATGCTCACTGCACCAGCAGTCCTATTAAAAGAAATTGGAGACAACTGGGAAAATTCGAACTTTGACTAGACTTAATACTACTAAATAGCTAGCAGGTTTTTTTTCTTTTTTAAGAGTGAGAATGGTGTTGTGAGGTTACATGTGGTGGGGGAGAATATAAAGGGAACAAACTTGACCATGAGTTAATAAATGTTGAAATTAGGTAATGGGTACATTGGGTTCATTATGTTATTCTCTGCATTTGCTTGGGTTCAGGATTTTCCACAATGAAGAATCTTTTCAAAGTTCCTGGGGAAAAACCCATAATTTTTGTTAGATTCCTAAGTAGATGAGTGGAAGAATAAAGTATGATCTGATTAATAGTATACACACATCTTGTAAAAGAGGTTTTAATGACAAACTTTCTGAATTCTTTTTACTAAGGAATTTTTGATTTGATTATTAGAAGTCCAACAAATTACTAGAAGTCCAGGGGATGACATTTATTTGGTGTTTACTAGATATGTTATGGGATAATTGCATTAGGAATTTGTTTAGACCTTCCAGAAGCTTCTAGTAAAATAAGGAAGTGCTATTGAATCTAGCCATATTTCTTGAAAGGAATATGAGGTGAGGTAAGGGGAAGGAGGAAAGATTGGGATCTTGTCTCTCAGAACACATGCCAGAGCTTAGCGTGTTCTGTCCTGTCTGCATTTCTCATGTCATTTCAGAGATGTGTTTATGCTTCAGGATTTTGGTAGCAAATGGTGTCATGTTTTGAATTTTAAAAGCTCGTTATCTTTCTTAAAAAATATTTTAATACATCTCTTTGAGATATCTGGAGGGCAATGGTAAGAAATTTAGAGAGCATGTATTGACAAAACAGTTCTGTTAGAGAAAAGAACCTGGGAAAATAACACAGTGAGAGAAAATCAAGATTGCAGGATCACTTAAGGGAATATTTGTTACGGAGTAATATGCAACCATGACCATTATTTATAACCCAATCTCTTGTCCCTAGAACAAGAGGCCGAGGAAGGGGACGAGGCAAGAGGCGATTTGGCCCAGGTCGAAGGCCAGGGCGTCCCCCCAAATTTATCCGCTTGGAAATAACCAGTGAAAATGGGGAAAAGTGTGATGATGGGACACAGGTACTGGGGGATGGGAAGGAGCTACTGGCTAGATGCTTGCTTGGAGGACTTAACAGAACTGTTACTGGACTTTTAAATACAAACACTTGTTGTGTTGGTGATTTGCTATGTTATCTAAAGTATGATTAGAGAAAGACCAAAAAATGTATTTTCAAATGTCAACAAGAGCTCAGTTTTGTTGACTTAGAAGAGTTTTGAAGTTTTTCCAGCAAAATTATTGGGGAAATCTTATTCAAAGTTTAAACAATTAAAATGACAGTATACCAGAATATTCTTAGTCCTATCACAGTTTTTCTTCTCAGTAAGTGGTCTGGAGTGTCTCATACATTCTGAGGATGGATGCCTCATTAACTTTCCTAACAGGAGAATATTTTTTCTGACTCTCGTCATTTAAATGATGAGAATATTTTTCTGACTCTTGTCATATTGTGACGCTCATCATTGAAATAAATAAGCAGCAATTCTGAATCTTAGCTGACATTCTTTCTAGCATTAATCTCTACCCAGCCAGGGAAATAATCCCTGATGATTGCCATTTCAGGATTTGCTCCATTTTCCCACTAAGGAGCAGTTTGATGAGACTGAACCCGCTACTCTGAATGGGCTGGATCAGCCAGAACAGACTGCCCTCCCCATCCCTCAGCTGCCACAAGAGACCACGTCTTCCATGGAGCAGGAGCCAGAAGCTCACAGCCTGCAGCTGCAGCCACAGCACGAGGAGAGCGTGCTGCCCCCCCAGAGCTCCCTGACTGCGGACGACATGCGCAGGGCCAAACGCATCCGAGTAAGTGGGCGGCAGGGCCCCTCATCCGTAGGTGCTGGCCTCCCTCCCGTCAGACAGCTTCCTGGGTGCTGTTTTCACTCAACTCACTCTCCACTTGGACATCCTGCCTCTAGCCTACCATATTCTCCTTATCTCGAAGAAAGTGCAAATGGTTTCTCAATGCCTATGTGAGACAGGCTGGAATGACTGGTCCAGATTTGATCAGTTTATTCATCACCCAGAAGCCTGACTTTGGGCAGTTCCTGGACTAGCATAGTTCAAGTAGGATAGCTCTCTGGACCCCTGAACTCACACATGGGAAAAGGAGAACTTAATACATTCAACTGTAATAATGATTTACATGTTAGGCCAGGCTAACCTGTGCCTAATGATAGCTCTCAGATTAATTTTGTGTATCTGAATTTGGTTATCTACAGTTTCCAGGAGACTGACCAGTGTCGTTACTCATCAGTACAAAGGGATCTGTGTCCAAGTTCATGGCACAGGTACCCTCTGCGCACTGGAGGGCAGCTGCAAGTTGAGCAGTAGGTTTGGGGGGTCAGTCAGGATCTTGTGTGTGACCTGTGTCACAGGCTGTGTGGCTGTGGGCCCACAGGGCAGATGTGCTTTTTTTTTCTGTGTCACAGATAGCAGTTGAGTCTGAATTAGGAGCTCAGGGGCTGCACGTAGGGAACAGTATGGTTTGTGGGCTGAGGGCCTGTGCTAACAATTTACATCCAGAAGACAGTGTCTTGAAACCCATGTCAGAGGCAGCAGGACAAACAAAGACTTTTATTCCATTAGCACATTATGCGTATGTGAAAGAGATGTTTTGTTTAACTTCCCAGGTTTTACCGTTTCTAGATGGATGATTGATCTAGTGTATGTTTGCTTTGATCTTATTTGCCAATAGGCTAGAAGGGACCTTGAAAAATAGTCTAGTCCGTGCCTTCATGTTAATATACATTGAAACATTTATAAGATAGCATTAGAGGACTAAGAACTCTGAGGCTGAATCACCTTAGAGTGAGGGTGCTGTGAAGGAAATAAAAAATGTTGACTCTATATTACTTCAAAAGCATGTGTATATGCCCCCACATCTAAACCAGAAAGGCCAGTGGCTAAGAATGAAGACCTTCCTGCTCATTATTCTACATTATTTCCCAGCCTGCATTTCACTCTCTTGCTCACCACTGTCTTTTCTTTGAACATTCTGATTCTTCACTAAGTCCAGAGAAATGCTTCTTAGATTTAAATTTTTTTTTTTTGAAGAAAGACACTGAAGTCCACACATGTAGTACAGTTGTGGATGGACTACCATAGTCTGTCCCTGTACTTGTTGCTTCCCTGGTTTTGGTTCCTGTGTCAAGGCAGAAGGCACCTGTGATGGCTTTTGGAGGTCAGTCATAGTTGAGCTATTTCCCACCCCCTTCACATTCTAAAGAGTAGGGCTATATATTTCTTTTCTATCCAGATTGGTAATGACCAACTGAAGGAAAGTCTTCCAGTCCACTTGGTAATGTAACTGTTTTTCTCTCCTCTAATGCTGCCTGCTCAGTTGGAGCTGCAGGTAGGTTTGTTTCCTGTGTTTCACATAACAGAACGTTATTTAAGTGTTTGCCTGACCTGCTGTTCTTTGCAACCTGTACTTACTAAATTCTGGTGGAAACGACAATCTGGTTGCTACAGTAAATGCAAATTAGCAAATGAATAATGATCATTTATTTTCAGAGAGACCAGTGAGTAAATTGTGGGCTGCAGAGTCCTCACACACAGAATGAAGGGCAGGACTAAGTGGTCTCCAAGGTCCCTTCCAGCTGTAAAATGAGAGGAGTGACTTGTGGATTGGTATTGATTCCTAATTATGTGTTGGCACTATGCTAGGTTCACGGTATCATTTTCAGTTGAGTGTTGTCCTCTAGTAGCTTACAGTCTAATTAGGGAGGTATTGCTAATGTAAGATGGTTTACATTTAGTTGCTAATTTTAAAAGTTGAGCCTATAATTGCTACAGGAAATTGGAAGAGTGAAAGGCCAAAGAAAGATGAAGAAGTCGGAACAATTCAGAGATGAAGTGAGACTTAAACTGTCCTTGAAAGAGGCAGGAAGAAGGCATATCATTTCAGAGAAGGATAGTCATAGGATCAAAGGCCAGGATACAGGCATGTGCTTGGCATGGGTTAGGGACAGTACACATACTAGCTTGACCCCAACATGGGGTGCCCAACGAAGGACAGTGGAGAGTGAGTTGGGCAGGGCTGATCCTCCAAAGACTTTGGAAACTGGGCAGAAAACAGTCCAGAGAAAAGTTGCATAAGAGAAAGAAAAGCCAACAAGCTAACATGATTGATTTCCTTTCAGTGTCAAGATCAAAATAGGATGAACGTTGATCAATAATTTAGCTATTAATATCAAACTTTGGAAACATTTTATGGTCATTGTCTGCAAAGAATCTATTTTCTCAGAATTCATTTCCACATGACCCAAATCCCTCTTCACAGATTTTAGCAAGCGTACCATTTGGGCTTCCTTAGAATAGCTTATGTTCCCTGTGGAATTGTGTAATTGACTGACTACAGTTCAGGATTCAGAAACTCCATCATGGATCTCTCTGTGCTGCTTTCACCACTTTTCATGACTTCTTCTAGAATTGCGTGCCAGTTGTAGCTCTGAACTACAGAGCAGCTTGCAAGTGGGTCGCAGGGTTGGAACCGTCTCAGCACTTACCCTCTTGAGTAATATGAGGATTACATTAGGGTTATTAGATCAGAGAAATGCAGTCAAGTACTTAGCCAGTGTTCAGGGCTCCATGGAAATTAAAAAGATGATAAGGACACAGTTTGTCGATAGAACAAAGAAAGTAGAGCCAGGTGGCTGCTGAGTTGAAATCAAGCGTCTGAGGCTACTCATGCTAATCAGAGCTGACAGAAGACTTACTAGCATAATGGACCAAAGCAAAACAGAGTTCAAGGTTTGGCACCCAAGGAGAAATGGAATCCCCAACAGGACCAAGATCAATTGTTGTGCCTTGTGTCTACCCTTGGAAACATGACTGAATTTGGATAAAGGAAATGATTCTTACATGCCCAAACCTCAGGGTGACATTTGTCTACCTGCAATATTTCCATCAAGTTTTAAAAGTGGCCATAATAGTGAGCGCTTTCATGTAAAGTGTCCAGGTAGAGTGAACAGATTTGGTGACTGCTGCACCATGGAGTGAAGTGAAAGCAGGCTCTGTGGATGATTGAGGCGGTCTGTTCTTCAAGATCTCTGCAGAGCTAGAGCAAAGATCTTGAAAGAAGTCTTTAAAATATTCTTAGGTAATATATTTCATTAATTCTCAGGCTTTTATTGGACACTTCACGTGAGCTAAGCAATTTGTTATGGGATCTAAATACACAGGAGAGTTAAAATGTGACCTTGAAGCAGCCCCAACCTTCCCAGCCCCTGTCATCCCGAGAAGACAACAGAATTGCTAAATATCAACTCAAGATAAACAAGTTGGTAAAATATCTCTCCTCATCTTGTGAGAGAAGCCCAAAAAAGAAATTTCTCAATTACATAGCATCTGTGTTTAGGATTTTCATTAAGTCAAAAATAATTATTTTGCTTTTCCATTAAGTGATTATTTTACATCATATTTAGTTTAGAAGTAGCTGCTTGTCAGTGGTTTGAAATTAAGGATGTGAGCATTGCCTTGTTCTTTTTTTCATTTCACAAATAATGCATTAAGCTTTGCAATTATTCTTCAGTTACTTTCTCTTATAGTTACATAAGCACACCCATTCACAGATGTATTTTCCAGGAATGTTGTCCACATCATACCTATCTCGAACTTTCCCTTTGATACTTTGAGGAACTTATGAATGAGTCTTCATTATAGCATAACTAAAATATTGACTATTCTCTGTGTGAAGGATGATGCTATTGATCTGCTGTCAGTAGAGTGTGAGTTGTTTTTCCAGTAATAGTGGTTAATTTGCACTAAGAGGCCATATTCTCTCACTTGGATTCCCTGTAATAATTGCTTGAATCCACAGATAGCTAATCAGCACTAGAAATGGAATCTGTGTCTGAAAAGAGAGTAAAATTGACTTAGACAAGGGGGACAAAGTGACAGGCTTAGCTTTGTTAGCACAGTCTGTGTAAAGACCACCTACATTGAGAACTTCTCTGCATTTTCTAAATAAGAAGTGATTAAATACGTTCTATTTATGACATGTGCCCCACAACAAACATTCACATAAAACTACGCTCTTAGTTTCTCTTTCAGTTCTTTTACTTAAATTGAAATAAAATTCAAACAGTATAGAACTGGTCCTTAAAGGACTTTTCAGTTTAGTCCTAAAGTTGTGCAACCATCACCATTATTTAATTCCAGAACATTTCCATCACCCTAAAAAGAAACCCCATATCCATTGCCTCCTTTTCCCAACTCCTGGCAGGTACTACCCTTCTGTTTTTTCATAATCTGTTTTTGTTTGCTGTGTGTGTGTGTGTGTGTGTGTGTGTGTGTGTGTGTAGAGGTAGAAGAGCTGCAGTAGAGTAGAGGTTTGGTGGGTGAGAGGATTCAGGAGAGACAGACTGGAGAGCAGAACAGGCTGGATTTAGGGAAATACACTGCCAAGGGGAGCAGTGGGCCAAAGGAGAGATCTGCTGCACCATATGTGGGTTAGCTTCCTGGCTGGGGATAGAACTCAGGCCACAGTGGTGATAGCACTGAGACTTAACCACTAGGCCACCAGAGAGGCCCTGTTTGCTGAGCATTTTGACCAAGCTTTGAATTCTTTCTCAAGGACTTCAGCAAATAATATGGAGCTGACTTTCTCCAGCTTTACTCATACCTGTGTGATTTATTGCAAGTCATTTCTTTCAAATTTTTGATTTTTATTCTACTCTACTCTGGGCTTTACTTGCTTTATTAGGAGTATTCTTTTAAATGTTATTTAAATCCTTTCTAAATAAAACACACATATTTAGGTCTAAACCAACACCTACCAAATGTTTTGTCTTTTCAAGATAGACTTGTTTGGGAATAGCCTCATTTTTAATCTCTTTGCCAGAAAAATCTTCTTCCATGTGTATGTCCCAGAGTTTAATTTCTATGAATAGTCTTTCTGTATAAATGTGTGAACCCCCAAATAATCATACTTGTATCTGTCTTTCAGAATGCAGCTCTTCAACATCTGTTTATTCGGAAGTCCTTCCGGCCTTTTAAGTGTTTGCAGTGTGGAAAGGCCTTCCGTGAAAAGGATAAGCTGGACCAGCACTTGCGCTTCCATGGGCGGGAGGGGAACTGCCCCTTGACCTGCGATCTCTGCAACAAGGGTTTCATCAGCAGTGCGTCCCTGGAGAACCACATGAAGCTCCATTCTGATCAGAAGACTTACTCTTGCATTTTTTGCCCAGAATCCTTTGACCGCCTTGATTTATTGAAAGATCACGTGGCCATTCATATCAATGATGGCTGCTTTACTTGCCCAACTTGCAAGAAACGGTTCCCAGATTTTATCCAGGTGAGTGTCTGTCACTGATTATATAGACTTCCTACTTTTGATAAAGACTCTTCAAATTTTGGAAAAATGAGACTTCTACCCACCCACATATTCATCTCTTCTTTGAAGCAACTCTACTTTTGAGACTATTTCTTTAATCAAGACTATTTTTGATAAGCAAAAGATTATTGTGACCCTTAATTGTGCAAATCAGATATGGACAATTAAGTTCCATTGTGCAAATCAGATACGTGCAATAAAGTTGCATTACGTGCAGTGAACACCCAGATCTAGTTCTAAATTTTCAAGTCTTTCTTAATGCCTGCCAATATCCACAATTCATAATAAAGTGTATAGATCCTGTAGAAGGTAACATTCCTATTTCCTGACCTGGAAACTTTTTCTCTATGCCACTATAATCTTCTTTCTTGCCTTATTAAGATCCTGCATTTTGAAAGGAAACAAAAAGAAAGTTGGTGTATAATATACTTTTGTATCAAGCACTGAATGGCTCCCTTGTACTATATTCTGGAACAAAATGAGCAAGGAAAAATTCCACACTATTCATGATTTCATTGGGACTTCAAGTGATGATGCTATATGCTAGTCAATGAATAAGTAAATTTGAATATCTGGTGAAGACAGAGACTTTGGGGGATGACTTGCTCTCTCTTTTTTTAAAAATTACCAAAGCAAAAGGAGATTAGGATTCAAACCTAGTTTTGCTTTGCTAGTGTTGGGAATCTTGGCAGTTTTTTTACTTTACACAATTAGAAATGTTGCCTTAAGGTGGACTCTAAAGGCAAAAGAATCCCAAAGATAATGGTGCAAAATTCCTTACAGCAATAGTTAGATCTAACTCATTACTCAGCCACTGTCCATAGCTCTTTTCTGTTGGATATTTATAACTAAAAGATTTTTAAGGCTACATTCCTCTCTTTAAGTTATCTAAAAGTGGGGGCCTTCCTGGTGGCGCAGTGGGTTAAGCAACACACTATGGAGCAAACTGCAGCCACTGCAGCACAAGTTCTATCCCTGCTGCTGGCCAGGGAGGGGACCCACATGGTGTGGCAAACCTCTTCTGCCTTGCCTGCTGCTCCCCTCAGCAGTGTGCTTCAGTTAGTCTGCCTGTTCTGCTCTCCACCCTGCCTCTGGTGAATCCTCTCACCCCCCCCCCCCCATCTCTGGTCTGTACTCCGGTTCTTATATTCATAAATAAATAAATATTTTTAAAAAAAGTTATCTAAAAGTACAGGAAATAAATCCCAATTAAAAGTAAGTGATGATGGTGTTCTATTATTCTCATAAATGGGAATCAATTTATGTCTTTAATTCTTTAGAACCCGTTTTTATAGAAAGATGTGAAAGGACCAGTTACTAAAAGGGGCTAAAATGCCTCTGTACATATTAAAGGCAGAAAGAGGTGAGGAAGAATTATTTTATGTTTTCCTATAGCTAATTTTTGGCTGACTTCATTTAAATAAAACCAAAGGAGCTCTGCTTTTGCTCTTAAACAAAAAAAAAAAGGAAAGAAAAATGGGTTCCATGTGATCAGGGCTCTGACTAAGCACTTCTTCTTCCATCTCCTCAAATCTTGTGGGAGGTTAAGATTTCTGAGGCTTCCTGACTACTCATGTTTCTTCAGAACAGTCCATTTTACTGAGGCCATTTATCTCTCTCACATCTGACTGGATTAAGCAAGCCCCTGAGTTGATGAAAATCCATGCTAATGAGTGTGGCTCCCTCTGGCGTCGATAAGTTGCTTTCCAGCGTTTCCTTTGGGTCCCGAGAACCCTGATTTTTTCTGTCTTTGCTGCCAGGTGAAAAAACACGTGAGAAGCTTCCACTCAGAAAAGATCTACCAGTGCACAGAGTGTGACAAGGCCTTTTGTCGGCCCGACAAACTGCGGCTCCACATGCTCCGACACTCGGACCGCAAAGATTTCCTGTGTTCCACGTGTGGAAAGCAGTTCAAGGTAGGTGTCCAGCAAGCAACCCAAAGTTGTCCTCCCGGCCACTGAGATTATGTCAAGCTAAGGGTAAATGCTCATTTACCCTGTTCATCTCATCAGTTTCTCTTCTACTTACAAATAATTGGATATGAGATGCATCTTGTGTCTTATGCTTAATTTAGTATGATACCATTAAGGGGAAACCTACTTTAATTACCCAAAATAATTAATTCAATTCCTCAAGCAGTGTAAGAATGCATTTCTTAAAAGATTTCAGGTGTCTAATGAGAATAGATTACTATTGAGGTATTCCTCCAAGAATAATACAGTTACTTACCAAATCAAGTGATTTTTATTGAATATTTATTGAGTACAAGAGCCTGGTAATTGAGTCCTGAGGGCACGTCTGGGGAAGTTGGGAAATCCATGCAACATTTAAAAGGTTTAGACTGCTTTGGGAATGTTAGTGACTTCCAGGATTAAAATAAAAATAAGTATCAGTAACCTGACAGAATTTAGAAGCAGCATTGGAAAAACTAAGATAAAAGTTGAAAAAATAAATATGAAAACAAGAAAATACACTTCACTGGGAAAGTCTATGATTTTACAAAGATGTCATGGCGAGACACTTTACTGTCATGCTGTCTTAGAAACTAGAAAAGACTCCAGTGCATTAAAGTGGAGAAAACTAATTTTAAAATGATGCATTTATATAGACTATAGAGGCATTACAAAGGACGGAAAGTCATTTTCATAGCTTAAGTTTTATGTTATTTCTACCTGAGGACTTTCAATACATAGTAGCACAATTTAGAACTCTGCAGAGAAGGTTAATATGAAAAAATAAACAAGTCTGGGTATTTTTCTGTTTCTTAATTAAAGCAAAATTCTGATATGTCTAAAAGGATCCTGTTTTGTGATGCGAACTAATTGACCATTCATCCTTTCCATTCTGTTTCTTTGGAACAGAGATAGTCCATATTACTGAGGCTATTTTTTAAAATATCTATTTTTATTTAAAATATCTATGTCTTACAAGTTATCATTTTAGCAATGAGGCATATTAAGAAACCTTTCTGCTCCTGTTTTCCTCTTTGCTTTCACCTAATATATTAGACAGCATTCAGTCAGGGAAGCAAAACCACTATGAACACTGTGGAATAAGGATTTTGTTTATAGGAATAAATCAGAACTTAATTAAAGGAGAGACAGAAGGAGGGGTCAGAGGATCAGAGAACAGGATTCGGGAGCCCTGTTCTGGGTGGACAAAAGGATCTTGCCTGGGAATCTGAAAACCTAGCCACCTCCAACTCAGGTGCAAACAGGAAGAGATTGTGCCACCACACATTGGTGGTAGATGTGGATTCGGCCAGTGAGGTGGTTGCAGAGAGAGCTGGTGGCCATGTAGGGAAGAGTGAGGAGGAGCCAGGGGACACTGGTACCTCCTATGCCCTGACCTGAGCATCACTGCCACCTTCCAGTCTGGGAGGTCTCTCTCTGATAATGCTAACTTGCATCCACACTGAAAGGGGAATTCATGTTAATGAGGTTTCCCTTAGCCAAGTTGACACAGTGTAAAACCACCACCTACCTTCCATCTATTTATCAGATTAGAACCAGAGGAATGTTTTAGAGCACAAGTCTGAAGTCATGACCCTCTAAAGAGCCCTTTAATAACTCTTCACATAGATCGATTCCAAAGTGGTATCACTTTAAATGTATGCCCAGCCGTGGCTCCCAAATCCCTCCACTTTCTCCAGCTCTGTGCTCTGGTTATCATTCTCCCTGGCTGATGTCACTTCACAGGGGGGTATTTTTTGAGCCTCTGCAAACTGGATTAAGTGCTTCTCCTGTGTGTTCCCAGGGGGCCTTTCACTTTCGACTCTGTCATGGCCCTTTTTAGCCTGTATTGTAATTGTCTGGCTTACTACCTGTGAGAGCTGTAAGGGGAGTACGTGTAAAGACTCTGCAGGACCTTTGCACTTCGAGGACCTACCATTTAATGAGAAAACAGGGCATGTGCCTTAAAAAATTAGTATTTCTACTGTAACAGAACAAAGAATAAAAGTGTCACAAGGAAAATAAACTATGATTTGGGTCATGGGGTTATTTCATTGAGCAGGTGACACTTTTGAATTCAGATTTTACTGTGGACTAGGAAACTGAAAATTCTTTTCTGGGCTTTTCAGGAATGAAGGCAGGTGGGGTGGCGGGTAGGAAGAAAGAACAGTTGGGTCATGCCCTTTGTTGCAGAAGGCAGGAGCACATAACAAAGGAACCCTGAGCTTAGTAGGGCTCTGGACACTCAAGGGATATTTATTCAGTAAATGTGTTGAGTAATGAAGTTATTACCAAGAAGTGGTTAAAAATAATGCTTGTACAAAAAGATGGGAGGAACTGGTAGTCTGATAGAAGGGTTCAATATTCTTGCCAGGCCAGTAACACTTTAATTTTTAATATCCAGGAGCAGAACCTCACTGATAAGGGAGCTGGCAATTTTTTTAATGTCTTTTTATTCAGGATAGCCTCTGCCTGATGCTCTATTGACTCACCTAACATGTACCCTATATTAAATCATCAAATTAGATGTGACCCGGACCCTGAGCTCTCTGTAGCCTGCAGGGCAGTGCAATTTTTACTTGAATGTCTGACTCCATAGGATCATAGGGGTTTTTTTTTTACTTAAATTCACTTGTTTTTTAGAAAGGCATCATTATATTTGTTAAAATATGTGGGAATTGAGTATACACATGACTTTGTAAATCTAGTATCACTGATCATTCATCATCAATTTGTTTATAAATTTTTTATCCCAGACTTGCTCTTAACACCAAACTATACTCTTTGGTTTCCTCTACATAAATGCCAAGGCTTCTCAAAAATCAGTAGGTGTCTTTCAAGTTGGTTGATTATTTTAAACCACAGGTCGCTAGAATGTGCTTATTTGCACAGTGACTAGTGAACAGTCATTCTCAAAGACTTCAGCTATGTCCTATGTTGCAGCACTCAACAAAATTCAGATGCACCTTGGTAGGTTGTGGTACCTGCTAAATGGTATTGATTTTGTTTTTAATCTCTTTGATTAAGAACTTTCCACCCCTGACCCTCATGCCTTGCCTTTCAAAAACTCTCTCTAGCGAAAAGATAAACTGCGGGAACATATGCAGAGGATGCACAATCCTGAGAGAGAGGCCAAGAAAGCTGACCGCATTAGCCGCTCCAAGACCTTCAAGCCTCGAATCACGTCCACAGATTACGACAGCTTCACGTTCAAGTGCCGCCTGTGCATGATGGGCTTCCGGAGGCGGGGCATGCTGGTCAGTTGGAGTTGACTCCTGCTGTCTCCCTCCCCCCAACCCCTTCTGTTGGTGGCAATGGTTTTGGAGAAAACAGGCAAACAGTTCCCAGTTTGCAGCTCTGTCCTTGCTGATCTCCCTTGGTCTCCCTTTGCCACAGTTCTTATTTCTGGTGATCTCTTGCATTAATGGTTTCGTTTTGTTTTTAAAACCCTCTCCATCTCTTTCATTCACTTCTCCACTTTTGTTTACCTGAGTACATTTCTAGTGACTATTCTAGAGAAGTCTTTGCTTCTCCCTGATTGTTTCCTTTAATCCTTCTCCTTCCCAGATATGAAACAGCAATAGAAGAAAACTTTCCATCCAAGCAGGGTATGCAAACCCAAATTAGCTGAAATATCAGGATAGCCAGTTCACTGCTCTCAGTTCATTTTCACCTTCTTACAGCGTTTGCAGAATATATTTCTGCCAGGAGCTAATGTCATAGGGCATTATTTAAAATTCAGAACCTTAGTCTGTATCCCATTCAGTGTCCTAAGCAGGTTACTAAAGGTAAGACAGGTTTCCACCTGGAGGATTCACCAAACACATTCATGCCAGTTTAATTTCCCTTTTCCTGCAGTAGTTCTTTAATCACAAGCTGTTAATGGGGTCTGAAGTCACCTTCATTAATTCACTGATTTCCTGTGAACTCCTGTTAAAAGTGCCTATCCATGCTCTGGTGTCAGATGGGCCTGCTTGTGATGGTTCTGGCCACATGCCTTCTTTGGGGGGTACTGCTTCAGGAAATTTCAACTACAAGCATCACTGACTAACTTCTGTTTACAAAGGGTCTTTTTTTTTTCTTCAGGTAAATCACTTATCAAAGCGGCACCCAGACATGAAGATAGAAGAGGTGCCAGAGTTAACCCTGCCCATCATAAAGCCCAACCGAGATTACTTCTGTCAGTATTGTGATAAGGTAAGGCCCACCCTTCCCATGCAGGTAGGATCCCTGCTGAGTAACAGTTTGCTTGCATGTGCTACAAATAAACAGTAGGAGTTTGTACTTTCTTTTTTGCATAGAAGAACTGGGGTACAGGCCAGAGGTGTCGGGGGTGAGAGGATTCACCAGAGACAGAGCAGGAAGCAAAACAGGCTGATCTACTGAAATACACTGTTGTGGGGAGCAACGGGTGAGACAGGAGAGATCTGCTGTGCCATGTGGGTCACCTCCCTGACCAGGGATCAAACTCATGTTGCAGTGATTGGCAATAGTTTGATAGCACTGTGTTTTTAATCCCTGCACCACCAGGGATTTATTTATTTATACAAAAACTGGGGTATAGGCCAGAGATGTGGAGGGTGAGAGGATTCACCAGAGACAGAGTGGGGAGCAGACTGAAATACACTGCGGAGGGGAACAACAGGGTGAAACAGGACAGATCTGCCGCATCATATGTGAGTCAGGTGCCTGGCTGGGGATCGAACTCAGTCCTTAGTAACTAGAGAGAGTTGGGGAGCAGAACAGGCAGACCAACTGAAATATACTGCTGAGGGGAGCAGTGGGAAAGACAGGAGAGGTCTGCTGTGCCTTGTGGGTCAGCAATCTGGCCAGGGATTAAACTCGTAATGCAGATAGACTTAACTTCTTGCACCACCAGGGAAGTCCAGTGTAGCCTCTTTTTAAACCAAATTTTGTTTCTTAAGACTTAATTGACTCTTTTTTTGTGTGAATTTTGTTTTTCTGTGAATTTTGCTACAAAACACAAGGTTGTTACTTAGAACTTAGTATGTGAATTAATTTTAAATTTCCAAGTTCTAAAATGAGAGTGTTTATCATCCTACTTATAAAATATGTGGTAGATTTTTTTTTTTAAGATTTTATTTTTTTATGGATACAAAAACTGGGGTACAGGCCAGAGGTGCAAGGGGTGAGAGGATTCTAGAAAAATGAACAGACTGTCAAAAGATTGTGTAGTAGAATATTCTGTATTATTCCATTTTTTATTTTTTTGCAGTCACAAAAAAGGTAGAAAGAGAGTGTATAGTTATTGTTCTTTTGTTTTTTTTTTAATTTACATATATTTGACATCAATTGTAATCCCCATGTATTCCCCATCACCATATCACCAGTGCACCATCACCTCAGTCCCCCGAGCTCTCGTCTGCCCTCCGCCCTTCCCCTCTTCCCTCCCCACCAAGTGTCCCCAATTTGTCCTTGTCTTTTCATTTTTGGTTTTTGTGTCTTTACTGTTATTATTATTATTGTTCTTATTCCTTTCCTTAATCCTTATTTGGTTCCCTTATATTCCTCCTAGGGAGGAACCATCTGGTATTTTCCTTTTGCCTTCTGACTTACTTCGCTGAGCATCATCCCTTCCAGCTCCATCCATGTTCCTATGAATGCATCTAGTTTTTCTTTTTTGATTGCTGAATACTATTCCATCGTGCAATGTACCACAGCTTCCCGATCCACTCATCTGTTTTTGGGCCTTTAGGTTGTTTCCAGGTCTTACCTATTGTAAAGAGTGCTGCTATAAACATAGGGGTGCAGGTATTCTTTTGAATCAGTGTTATTTGTGTCTTTTGGGTATATTCCTAGGAGTAGGATTGCTGGATCCTATGGAAGTTCCATTCTTAGTAGATTGAGGAACTGCCGTACTGCTTTCCATAATGATTTATTGTTCTTTTGTAATATCATTTCCTTATACAGTGTAGCTGTGTCAGTTTAAAAGAAAGAAATATATTTTTTTAAAACCTCGATTGACTTCTGCAGGTACTAGTTGCTATTAGACTTGCCATTTTGGAAGATTCTTTGGCATCTTTTAGTAAACTATGTACATCATTTGAGAGCTTTCACTGGAAGACTGAAGGATGAACTGGCCTTAGATACAATTCTCTTTCTATAAATATACATCCACCTTTTAAACTTCAGGGTAGGGCCCTCCCTGGTGGCACAGTGGGTTAAGCAATGCACTATGAAGCAAACCACAGCCACTGCAGCACGAGTTCAATCCCTGCCCCTGGCCAGGGAGGAGACCCACATGGCGCAGCAGACCTCTCCTGCCTCTCCCGCTGCTCCCCTTAGCAGCATACTTCAGTCGATCTGGATCTGCCAGTTTTGTTCTCCACTCTGTCTGGTGAATTCTCTCACCCCCTGCACCTCTGACCTGTACCCCAGTGCTTGTATGCATAAATAAATAAATCTTTAAAAAACATAAAAATAAACTTCAGGGTAAAGATTAATTTTCACTATGACTATCTTAGGTATTCAAATTCAAAGGAAGATGTCTTAGCATATCTATATTTAGTCTTTTATTAATTCTAATTGATATTATATCCTTTTATCCTTCACTTCACTTGGAATATTTTATTTTGGGTTACATGAATACATTTTTCTCATTTCCTTGTATGAAATTATTAGCTTGCACTAAGCAAGAAAGGGGAACTGGATACTGGATTCATGCTAAAACATTGAATATGCAGGTTTATAAAAGTGCTAGCAAGCGAAAAGCCCATATTCTGAAGAACCATCCTGGAGCTGAGCTCCCACCAAGCATTCGGAAACTTCGCCCTGCTGGCCCTGGAGAGCCCGACCCCATGCTGAGTACCCACACTCAGCTAACAGGCACGATCGCCACCCCTCCCGTGTGCTGCCCTCACTGCTCCAAACAGTACAGCAGCAAGGTATGGACTAACTGAATGGGAACCCTTCTTACGTCTCTCTCAGGAGGGGCTGACTTCTTATGCGGATGCTCTGAAGGCTTCTTCCGAATTGCTGGGGATAAAGGAGTTGTTTCCTAGTTACGGTGGCTGTGAACTGTTCCCTACAAACACAGGGACTGTAAACTCAGAGTGGCAAGAGAAGAGGTGGACTTTCTCCAGAATTAGCATCATCTGATAAGCTAAGCGCTTGCTTTTTTCCTTCTCTGTTGGACAGCTGAGCACCTCATATTTAAACATTATTTTCTGTTCACAAACTCACACATGTAGAAGTACAACCTAGGAACTTAATTAACAGTTCTTGAAGGGGGGGGGTGTTATTCTTACTGAGGGGCTTTTGATTGGTTACCACAGGTATTAGTGAGATTAGGGAGTGCTGTGAGGTAGTCTCACTTTGTCTGATGGAGTGGCGTTGGTGACTTTTTAATTTCTTTCAGCCTCATTTCCCCAACCCACCCCCCTTTTCATAGCATTGTCGCACTTTAAAAATCGGAGTCAGTGCTGCTCTTTTTTTTTTTTTTTAATATAACATCTTTAGGTATCTGTGGTTGATTTTTACACTGGAGGAAGATTGAGAATAACTAATTCTAATAATTATTCCTGGTTTTTGACATGATTTTTCAGACCAAAATGGTACAACATATTCGAAAGAAGCATCCCGAATTTGCCCAGCTCCCTAACACCTTACATACGCCACTGACAACAGCTGTGATTAGTGCTACTCCTGCTGTTTTAACTACAGATAGCGCCACTGGAGAGACTGTGGTGGTAAGTATGTGACATCTTCTTCAGTGCCCTAAACAGCTTTCAGTGCCAAAGTCACATCTATCTAGTTACGTCATTGGCTACAAATATAGCCTGCTGCTTCTCAGTATTTACATAAGGTGTCAAGCTTATGCCTGGGTCTTACTTGATGCCTTGCAGCTCTCTCCATGAGGGGACTAGCAAGGTGTTCTCAGAGCTTCTCATCTGTTGCAAGATTGTCGGAACCTCTAGCGTATTTCCATTGGGTCTGACACAGACAGATAGAGGTGATTTCCCAACATCCCTCAACTTCAGATTTCTCTCTGGGCTCAAGACTAATTTGTAGTTCTGTGATCCACCAGTTAGACAGTTGAATTGCCATAGGATTTAAGAGCACCAGCGATTCCATAAGCAGTAGTGTAGTGCTGTTCCTAACTGATGTGTGATTTTCCTAGACGACAGACCTGCTCACCCAAGCCATGACGGAACTGTCCCAGACCTTAACGACAGATTACCGAACGCCGCAAGGGGACTACCAGAGGATCCAGTACATCCCCGTGTCACAGTCCACGTCTGGTCTTCAGCAACCTCAGCACATACAGCTCCAAGTGGTGCAGGTGGCCCCAGTATGTGTTGCATTTCTCTTTACCTTCGTGAGTGCTAGATTGTCCTTGCCGACATGGCAGCCAGACCAACCAAAGTGACCGATTCTCAGCTAGAACTGGACCCATGTAATGTGTTTCGGGATTTAAGTTCGGAGTCTAAGGCACTGGTCCCATCCCTCTCTCCCCCAGGCTATGGAGGGCTCTGCACTTAGTATAGAGATTACTGTCTATGGTAGTCCAGAGTTGTTCAGGCTCCTGTGTGTATTACCATCCTTCACTTGCAGGGCAGTTTTAATGCAAGCTCTTTCTGAGCCTCTTCTGAGTCCTTTTGCTTGGGTACCCAGGTTGACTGTTGAGGAATCAGTCGGTTTGGTAAGTCCCTGTCTGCTGATGAGGTACTCGCACTTTGTCTGATGGAGTGTCTGATGATTTATGTGAGTAGGAGGTTGTAAAGAATAATTTTGGTTCAGTCTCTAAGAATCAGTTATTTCTTATTAAAATAGTGATATACCCGTGTCCCTTCCATAACTTTGTTCCTTCTACCAAGATAGTGAGTAGCTCATTCTTGCTGATTAGGGAGCTTTATGAAGGACTCCTTCCAGAACTAATGCTTCTCTTAATTACACCATGGACATATATGCAAGGCACAAATGAACAAACTTGTAGCTTTGAAATAATTTTGGTGTCTGAAATTTTAAAAGTAGTATCAGAGTAAGTCATTGGAAACTGGTACTGTCACTGACTCTTTATCATGTTTTGAAGGAATCCATGCATTTTTGAAGTTGTATAAAATAAATAGCGCTTATGTACATTATTCTGGTGAAAGGATATTTACTTTAGCTAGGTTTCCAAAGATGTTTTTCGTACATAAAAGATTATATGTAAATGGATCCTTTGTGTTATCAGTGACAAATTAAAAACAAATTTTCCTCTTTGTTTTCTTATAACTGACCAAGAGTAAGTCATCGAATTTAATTGCATTTTAAGGGAAACAATTTTTGATTCCTGAGAGCTTCTCATCTTAACTTCTTATTAGGAGTTATATTCCCTCTGTCTTCTTCTTTTCCAGAATTAAATAGCATTAGTGGCTTATGTTTTAGATGCATACTTTTTTTTGTTTCAAGTTTTTAATTTATTAATACACATATCCACCAATATGTAATGCGGCTTTTGTCTCTAACACACAGATGCTTTGTTTTACTGCCACTTGCATTTTTCATTTACTGTTTTGAGGTCTGTCCATGGTGATGTGTAGAGAACTGATTTGCTTTAATTTTCATCACCTTCCACAGCTGATAGCCATCGTCCTGGAGTTCCTTGCCTAGATGCTACCTTTCCACCCCTGCTGTCCCATGGCGCTCTTGATTTCTATTAGATTTTTATATCCTCTTCTATGCCTTCCGGTGTGTCTTCTGTCCTCATACTCAGTATAAACTTTGACACCTGGAGGGCTGAATGTTGTCACTGCAGAGCCAAGGTAGCCTCGACCTTGGCCCATCCTGGACCCACCTGGCCTGGAAGCACTGAGCTCCCGGGCAGCCCAGACTGCCTTCCTGACAGCTGGCCTCCTCCGGTGCCCATTCCATCACCCACTTTTCAAAACTGTCTTTTCAAGTGTTTGCCAGCTTGTTTGCAGCTTGTTAAGAGCAAAGCACTGGATCTGAAGTTCCATCTGTTCTTAGACTTCTATTGGAATATTGTTCTAGCTGGACTCTTTCTGTGGGAGGACTTCCCTTCACCTTCATCAGTATGCGTTTGGTCTCTTCCAGGCCACATCCCCTCACCAGTCTCAGCAGTCTACGGTGGATGTTGGCCAGCTCCACGATCCTCAGACCTACACCCAGCATGCCATCCAGGTGCAGCACATTCAGGTCACAGAGCCTGCCTCCACGGCGCCGTCATCATCCCAGGTACGCTGCTCCACAGGCTATTCACAGAGGTTAATGTGGGGGACCCAATGCGTGAATGAGTATGAAGCACTTTGCCTTCAGACCTAGTCTCCCTCACTACTGAAATACTATTTTTGGACCTTAAAGAGTCTTACCTTTACCTTCAATTTTGTATGGTACTGCAGACATTCTTTTACTAAGGGATTAGTTTCTTCTCCAAATGGAAGCAGTCTGATATCCGGCGACAACACTGGCCTTTCCTTCAGATTCTGAATGGCTGTATGACAGCATGCAGTGGAGTTTGTATCATTTTGGAACAGTGACTTTGTGGAGTATAATTGCATTTATGTGATTGAATCAGTGATCACATAGCAACGTCCATTCAAATTATTTAATTTTCAAAATAATATTTATGGAATTCTTATCCTTTGTATGAAACTTTTCTAGGTCTTTTCCTTAAGGAGTTTTAAGTCTAGTAGGGATTACACATGTGTACAAGGAAACAGATAGGAAGGGTAGGTATCCCTGTCATACGGGATACATGCTGACCTGGCCCTGATATTTGCAGGTTCCAGAACAAGAGTCCAAATGAAGTCCTGTGTGCTATGTCTAAGTATTTAAAAATTTTGAATCAAACTAACAAATCAGTCTAGCGTGGGAAGAAGTGGGAAGAAAGGATTCCTTCTCCTTTGCTGACTCTGAATCCTTCCAGTTGCCTTGGAAATCTGAAGGCTAAACATGCATTTTCTCTGCCTTCATACTTATTATGTGGAAGTCAGGCCTCTATCCTGCACCTTAAGGGCCTTGGGGTACCCACGTAAATGTCCTGACCCACTTGTCTCAGCTTCAACCACACCCTTGCAGATTAGAACCTGGGTGAGGAGAAAGGGAAACAGTCTTGGGGAAGACTGTGCTTGGGCCTCCACCTTGCTATAAGGATTCTGAGAATGCTTCCTGACTCGCCAGCCTCAGGGTGCTTTGGGCATCTTAAAAGTGCGATGCTAGTGGGGAACTTGCTAGTGGGGAACAGACAGAGACTGATAGGAGTAAGGCGAAACCTCAGCAGCTTTCCCTCGCACTAGGAGGAGCAGGGCCATCAGACAGCAGAGCCTCCATTCTTATTGAATCAGCAGCAGAGTCTCTATTCTTGTTGAAAATATTATTTTAGGGGGCCTCCCTGGTGGCGCAAGGGGATAAGCACTGCACTGTGAAGCATCCACAGCCACTGCAGCGCGAGTTCAATTCCCGGCCAGGGAAGGCACCCACATGGCACAGCAGACCTCTCCTGTCTCCCCGCTGCTCCCCTCAGCAGTGCATTTCAGTAGATCCACCTGTTCTGTCCCCCACTCTGTCTCACCACCCCCTCACACCCCCCACACATCTGGCCTGTATCCCAGTTCTTGTATGCATAAATAAATAAATCTTAAAAAAAAAAGGAAAGAAAATATTATTTTAGCATTGATGCTTTTAGTATTGTCATCCACATTAGCCTGATTTATTTTCTTCAGTTATTTGTGAGTCTCTTTTGGAAATTCCTGATTTCTTACTCTTGTTCTCCTTTCTAGGTAACGGGGCAGCCACTGAGCCCCTCCTCGCAGCAATCTCAGCAGGGGCTCAGCCCCTCCCAGATACAAGGCAGTGCTTCTGCGCAAGGCCAGGCTCTCCAGCAGCAGCAGCAGCAGCAGCAGCAGCAGCAGCAGCAGCAGCAGCAGCAGCAGCAGCAGCAGCAGCAGCAGGGTTCCTCTGTACAGCACACATACCTACCCAACGCTTGGAACTCCTTCCGGGGCTACAGTGAGTAAGAAGCACGGGGGAAATGCTCTAAGTCGTGGGAGGCAAATTTGCAGCCATGGGTGAAAATTTCATCAGCTGTAGGATAGCTCTTCTACACTCTGGTGCATGTGCTTGAATGAGCTTCATGACCTCATGCAAGGCAGCATTCGGATCTCAGAGAGCTGTACATTTCAGACGTTAGGGATGTTGATGGCAGGTACACATGCAGGGCTTGAATGCTAACTGAGGGGATGTAGGATATGCTGATGGAAATGACTCATCTCTTCTACTGACATTTACTGAATGCTTGTGTATCAGTCACTGCAGTCACTAGACTGCTAGAATCTGGGTACAAACGAGAGTAATACTAGCATTCCTATCACTAACACCACTCAGTAATAATGTTGGCCAACGTTCATCAAGCTCTTATTGTGAGCCAGGAATGATTCTGAATCACCTATATATCATACTCCTTAGTCACAGCATCCTATAAGTTTCATTCTTATTTGCAATTTATAGGTAAGGAAGTTTGGACATGAAGTAGCTAGGAAATGGCAGGTTAGAATGCAGGCAACATAGCTCCAGAAATTTCTTTGTAACTTACTCAAAGTTTTAATAAAATTATCGAACATTTATTTATTTTTACTGATACTTAGAGCCTTATTTGAGGGCCAGGCATTGAGTGTTCATGACATTTGGTAGCTAGCTCTCTTACTAACCTTCTGTGATCAATTCTTATCAGAAATGCTTTCACCATATCAAGAAATCACATAAGACTAACAGCAAGCAAATCCATGGAGAAGTCCAAGTCTCAATGGAGAAGGCAATCTTTGGTTAGGTATTTGTTTTTACAACACGTATTAGAATCTGTGGCCACTTATCTGTGAATATTTCCTGTTTTTCAGCATCCGAGATTCAAATGATGACACTTCCACCTGGTCAGTTTGTAATTACAGATAGTGGTGTGGCAACTCCTGTCACCACTGGCCAGGTGAAGGCGGTCGCTTCGGTAAGCTCTGCTGCTCGGGAGGGTCCCTTGTCTACCATACTGCACCACTCTCCCTCCCCTTAGCTCTCATCTCCACCTTTCCATATTTGAGTTAGAAGTGCCTCTTCTGTATTCCCATAGCACCTTGTGGTGCTGCCTTATAACTCATTGCAGTTTGTTTTAATTATTGATGTACTGACTACCTTTTCTTAGTAGATGATTAATTCCTTTAAAACTGGGTCTTGTTCTTTATCCTCAGCCTTTATCCTCTCTATCCTTTATTTTTTGATCTCCAGTGCCTCACCCAGGAGGATGAAATATAACAAGTGTTCAATGTTTAATTGATAAGTATAATGAACCTCCTATATATACATATATGTGTGTATAGACATACACACTACAAATGTAGTTTCACACACACACACACACACGTACACACACACACGTACACACACACAGAATCCTAATTGATCACCTTTCTTTGTGCTCCTTGGAAAGTGTATGAGTTCTTCATGACTGTTAATCCTCAGTTGAGTTGGAGAAATTAAAAAAAATGAATCCCTTATGGAGCGAGCATATTTTCATCTTCACTGGTTCATTCAGGCTTGCCTATAGGTTATTAGAAGACAGAGAATATATAAATTTAAATTAAAGTAACAGGCTAGGGTTATTGGAATGTCCCCAGGGGAATATTATTTCTTGAGAGGCTTAAAAAAGTAGTAGGCTTCAAAACCTCGTGGCCTCAAAAACCTGATTTAAAAAACAAATTATACTGAGAGCTCACCTATGTATTTGCACACAAACTCACATTAACTGAACTTGGGAGAGATCTATAGATCCAGAATAACAGTATTGTCAATGAAAACAATAATTGTAACTGATGTGAAATGGAATAGTTATTGGCACAACCCGTGAAATTTTTGCTCTCTGTAGAACCTGTTCACTCTTTATACCTTTTTTTCATGTGACCTCATTTGGGAATTTAATATAGGCAAGGATGTTTTCCTCCTCCTTACGTAATACATACTCACACAGTTAATGTACATTCTCAGGGGTTCTTGGAAGTCAACTTGCAGGCTACCTAGAGGTCAATGGCTCATAGGTTGAGGACCAGTCCCCTCCTGCTAGAGAGACCACATCATAATCAGAGCTGTTTGGTGAGCATGGGCACATGAGCACGTGCATCAGAGCAGACAGCCCTAGAGGAACCAAATGGGTATTTGGCTGTGACTTTTTATCTGGACAGTGCTTGGCAGGCTACTGCCTAAGTTTCCCCCTGTGACTTATTTTTTCTCAGGTTGTGTAGCTTGAGCAATCTCCTTTCGGAATGACAATTCTTTCTTTAAAAATAAACGTAAGGAAATAACTAGCTTCAGAGCAATGAACAAGTTTTCCCAGAGGAAAAATAAAGACAAATGTAGTTTCATAAAACTAAATTTATTCAGTGTAAGGGATGCTATTCTAAGATTCCTATGTTTCAGTGTTAAAAATCTCTCATTTGACAATAGCATTTTAAAATTATGTTACTTAATAAAATAAAATTTGGAGGCATTTATTATAATTTAATTTCGTTGGGCTTTGAAATTCAGAATCTGAGAATCATTTATTTTTACCACCTTTCTCGGTGGGGGGGGCAATCCTGCCTCTTTAAGGAAACAAAATATTTCTGTGATCCATTTTTGTATTAAGCTTTACATGTAAGATTGATGATAGCAGTCCTAGGAAGCTCTGACCCTTAGGAAATATACAATGGCATACATTTCCTTTGCCATGTAGGTTACTCGTGATACAAATTTCTGTACCCAAAGTTCTTCTCAGCATGTGATTAACAACTAAGATGTTCCTTTTGTTGTCAGTAAATGTGACCGATCCATTCTCTCTAAAGGACACACAAAAAGTGCCTCACACAGGTGCCTGCTTTGGTGTTCCCTTGTAACAATTCTTTCTTAGTCTCTTCCCTTCCTCACCCTGCCCCCTAAAAGGGCTCAGATTTCTGAACATCCTTTTCTTCCTGCTCTAGGGTCATTATGTGTTATCAGAAAGTCAACCAGAATTGGAGGAAAAGCAAACTTCTGCACTCTCTGGGGGAGTCCAGGTTCAGCCAGCCACACACAGTGATTTGGACCCCCAGGCCACCAGTCAACAGCAGCCTACACAGTACATCATCACGACCACCACCAACGGGAACGGAAGCAGTGAAGTACATATCACTAAACCCTAACCTCGTCCCTGAGCTAGAATCAAGCAGTCAAATCATGTCTCTTCTTGTTCATGTCTGAAAGCTTCTGACACTTGGAGCCCTTTTTAAAGATTTATCATTCGCTCAAGAGTCTGGAAACCAGTTTCAACACACATACACCAGGGCTTATTTTACCATGGTCATCTTCATCAAGTTGATATTTCAGACCCAGGAGTTTCTACCACAGGATAGAGAACTTTCAGGGGAAACCAGATTTCAAGATGGAGGGACTTTGTCTTGCTCTTGAGTTTTTTTGTTTGTTTGTTTTGTTTTTTTTTAACACATTGATAAGCCTTACTTTTCCTTTGTGGAAATATTAAGTGGTGTATTGTGTTTGTACCAAAGGTGAGGAAAGGATGTGCCAAGTCCATGGCCACAGGACTTCTTAATTCCAAACCCTTGCTAGGAGAAGGGACTTTTTAATGGGTGTGTCTTAGGTCAGAGCTACTTCATCTTGTGAAGTTCGAGTTTTCAGTAATTAACATGGGAGCCATTTGAATAAGAAAAAAAATAGAAATGATGAAGCAAAGGTTTGACAGTGATCTTAAGGAAAAAACTGTCATCTAAGTTTTTCTTATTACTGATCATAACAAAACTTGTGCTTTTCTTTTTTTTGAAAGCCGTTGTTGGGCTAATTTGTAGTGCTTTTCACAGATGCTGGCCCTCAGTGGATTAGGCCAGAATCTCACATTCTGTTAGAGCTTACTTTATCACTCCACAAAGTGGTGGACTCCCTAAGAAAATTTCCCTGTCAGCAGAATTTAAACTCCTCCATCAAAGCTTTGCCTCCCATTCTCACTGTAGTTGTATGAAGGAGACATTGGAGGTATTTGTACCAAGAAAAATTACTAAAGCAATTATATATATATATATATAAAGTAAAAGGCCCTGAAACCTTGTCCTGCCTTGTAGAATCTATTTACCTTTCATCAGTAAAGGATGAATTCCTTGTTCTTACCAGATCTACTTTCAATTCTTGCCCACAGCATCCAGTGTGTTTTAGTACTTTGAATGCTGTCTTAAAATGAACATTCTTTAAGGTTAGGTGGAAAGGTGGCCCTCTTTGTTTCTTAATACTTCTGACTTTAAATGTATTGCAATTCATCTGACCTTTTGGTAAGATGACCAAATTGATCCTTTGTTGAAAAATAAAAACATGGGGACCATTTATAATACGTTTTAAGGGAATTATAAGGGACTCAGAAGAAATTCAATCTTTATGACTACTAAACTGTTAGTTGGAAGAGGGAAAAAAATCTGCCTCAATGATAGTTTTTCTTAAATGTGTTCCTGTTTGGGAGTCTTGTTAGCTATGAATTCAAGGGGGGAAAATATTTCCCTTTTTACTATACATTCCAATTATACACATAAAACATGGAAGAAATCAGTATGTATTCCAATAATTTTTGTGACATACTAACACATTTTTAAGACTATTGCGTTTATCATTCCAGAACAGAAAGACCTAACTTCAATTTTAATTGAAGTTAACTAATTTATTTTAATTTACATATCTGGGTTAAAAACTGGTTCTATAAATTAAGAAATCTAGTAACTTTATGGTAAAGGTACTTTTCTGAAAAGCAAACAATTCTGTTGAAATAACTTTACTAAAATGTAGATTTTGCACTTTATTTTTGAGACCTCATTTAGTTATCCCAGAAAATATGGGCACTAAGAGAACTTAAGAAAGTTACTTGATGAATGGATTCTATATCTTTGGCAACAAAGAGGTAATGTTGATGTTTTCAATAGAAAATATTGACTATGGGTCACAAAATACAGACTCTGGTCACAAAATGTGCCCCAAAGTCCCACAGTGTAATGACTGTAAATATCCTTGTGTCTGGTCAAGAAAGACTTGGTAGGTGAAAAATAGTAGACTTTCCCAAGGGTCTAGTTTAGTTTTTATACCTTAAAGCTGGCCCTGGTGGGGCCTTTTTAATTTGAACCAGCAAAGTACCTCCCCTCCCCTCAGGAATAACTTATTGATTAAAATAGAAAACTATCACTGGATGGATGTTCATTTCATGTCAGTTACTTCAAGTTTTAAAATACATAGAAGAAAACATTGTGGAAGAACTTCTTTGTCTTTTTCCCTTATCAGTTTGTCTTTTTTCCTTTTTTTTTTTTGTCCTTATGAGGACTAAGGACTCTAAAACTAATTTGTTTATTATTAACTAATGATGCAAGTGGCAGTCAGGCAAAATAACAATGCTTGAAAATCTGCACATTCATTCCAAGGAAATAGGACTTGGAGTTGAAGAGATGGCAGAATAGAAGCCATCTGAAGACTGACTTTGGGAGAAAAAAATGTCTGTAGCCAGTGTTTATATTGTGGCCTTCCTGAAAACACATTGGCACTGTAGATTTCCGTCAGCACAGTGTGACTCTTTTGGAGTAGGTTACATAAAAATTTTACATTTTTATTGTTTGATTTGTACCCATATAAATGAGACATTTCATCATGTAAAATTCCTATTATTCTGGAAAAACCTGTTGTTTTGATCTTCTTGAATTGTTTTCTGATTTAGATTTACCCTTTCAAAGAACTTTTTAAGATATCTAGGGCTAAAAAGCACTCATGAGAGGCTAACCCACAGGTTGAAAATGTTGACCCTATCCTGTTATTTAAATGTGAACATTTATTGTACATTCAGTGAGTTATAGTGTTAATAGTCTTGTGCTACTCAGCAGGTGTAAAAATTAATAAATATTTTTTTTAATAAACATCTTCCTTGTTTGTTTGTATAATGTTACAAGAATTACTGAGTTCGTTAAAAGTTGTTTTTAATATTAGAATTTACACTGTTTGTCCTCTTTGGTTCACTACGGTCTGCTCAGAATCCTAACTAAGGTAATGGAATTTATGGATGAAAACCCTGAAATGATGTCTGTCTCCCTGCCATTTTATTTCAAGACTTCTAATTCAAGAACCCCCCTGCACCAGGCAAGTGTGTGGCCACAGGGGAGCAAATATGGGCCGTTATTTTGGAACCCACTCTTTTCCAACAAGGAGGAATATTACTGAATATTAGTTTGCTTCTCTTCAAACCAATCGAGAAAACTGATTTCACCTCTGCTAGAAGTAGCTGTGGAATAAGTAGTATTAAATTGTTCTTTAAAAAATCCAGTAAGAAAACAGGGGCGTAGATAAAAAACAAACGCAAAGTTGAATTCATCTAAAATCTATTTCTTTTGTGTACTTTCTTGCCGGACGTCGAGTCCCGGAGATGGGAGGAAGAAATAGGGACATGCCAGGGACTCCACGCTGAAACTTAAAAAACCACGGAGGTCTCAACTGTAGAAAGGGAATTATTAGTCCAGACCACACACATAAATACAAAGTACAAAGGTAGTGGCTAGAAAGTGCTTAGCATAATGCTTCGCACACGGTACGCCTTCCGCAAACATTAGCTAATAGAATTGCATTTACTCCATCGTGCGTGCTGAAGCCTCAATTCGCAGCCAGGCAAAGACCACCGACGCCGTCTCTGCTCGCAGAGCTTCCAAACCAGGTGAGACCAGAGAGACGTCAACCAGCATCCCAGGGCTCCGCCCCGAGGGATCGCCCCGCCCAGGCCCCGTCCCGCCCCGCGCGCCCTGCAGGCCCCGCCTCTTCCGCCGCCCGAGTCCGGAACGTGCACGCACTGAGACGCCTTGCGGGAGCGAGCGCGTCCGGGAACCCGCGGGCCGAGAAGCACAGCGGGTCTGGAGACCTGGGCCCCGGCCTCAGGTGGGCTTGGGTTGGGGGAGACGGAAGGGTTAAAGTGTTGCGGGGAAGCCCAGGGTGGCCGCGGCTGGGTCTCGGAGGGGCCCTCCTTCTGTGGGCGTGGGACAGGGAAGCGAGTGTGGTGGGAGCCCGGCGGCCGGGGTGGGTGGGGGTTAGGGTTAGGCACGGTGTGGGGGAGGGGGGCGGGGGCCTTGGTGTGCAGTTTACAGGAGCAGCACCCGGGTTTTGGGCCGGGGCGACATCGGCTGGGGAAGGGTTGCAGGGCCGATGGATTTGGACCCGGCGGCTGCTCGGGAAGGTGCCAGGGGAGTAGCTTCTGCGTTGGGGAGGGTCTCAGAAGGAAGGTTAGTCCAGGTGCAGGGTAAAAGCCATTGGAAGAGGCCTTTCTCACCTAGTAAAGAGGTCTAGGACGCCACCAAAGTTAAGTTAGAAATCCTTGGCTTCCGGGGTTCCAATCCTTTCCCAGTTGATTGCTTTTTGTATTTTGAGATCTTATTCAGTGCAGTAGCAGGGCAAAGGTTGCCACTTGAATAAATTCAACTTAGCTGTATACCTACCGTAAATCGAAGAAACTTGTGAACTAGTTATGAAACAGGAGGTCCTCCTAAGAGGCAGAACACCAACTTTACAGCTGTCACCCTGTTCCTGTCAGTTCTGTAAAGAGCACTTGATTCTTCAGCATCAGGTTGCTTCTAGATTTCCCCCCTCCCGCCCCGTTTTAAAGTTTTGTTAAAGGCAATTGCTCTGTGCTTTCTCACCTGCTGCAGTTATTTAGGTACCAGGAATGTTAAGGGTGTAATTTGCCACGTGTTGAAAGTGATGGGGCAGTGGTACTTGAGGACCATGCAGCTTGCTTTGTCAGTACTAATCTTTCTGCAGTATCTTTACATAGATCTGAATTTTTTTCCAGAAAACTTAAGGTAATTTAGGATAGATGCTTGTTTTAGCAGTAGCATTGTAAACCATTAGGAGAGACCTGCTCTTTATCATTTAAACATTTTGGAATGAGAAGTTAATACATTGCCACATTGCATGACTATATTAAGTCGTATAAACTGCCATCAATCTGGAGATTACTTAGTGCAGGATTCCAGGATTGGAAATAGCAATAGAGAGGACTTGGTTCAGCTCTCCTTTCTTTTATGGATAAGGAAATACTTGGCTAAGATCACTGAGATTAGAAGTTCAGTGTTTTGAGTTATTTTTTTTGTTGTTGTTATTTCCACAATTCTCTCCCCCCAGCCCCAAACTTGGTAGGAATAGTAGATAGAATGGATTTAGCCAGGGTTTGTAGAGTAATTGAGTTCAAGTTCCCTGTGGCTCTGTTATGTCCCTGGTCCTCACTTTTACCCCTGAGTTCAGTTATCAGTGTTATGAATTACTCTTTAAAATGTTTTAATGTATGTTTTTTGAAAGGTGCCTAGCAGTGTTGTTATTTCGGGAGGAGAAAAATAGAAGTACCTTTACATGGTTATAAATAATAGATGAATCAACTAAAGGCTGGTTGGCCACTGACTTTACTGTTTAAAACCCCTGGATGTTTATGTGGACTAATAAAGTTCTGTAAAGACACTCCCCTTCCATGATTTACTGATATATTGAGGTGCATTCATATAGTGTTAACATGTCCAGTTTGCTGTTAGGCGAACTTGAGTTTCAGTTCTACCACTGTGGTTGGGCACGTTTACTTTAGTAGTTCTACTTTATAAATCTACTTTAGTAGGTCTCTCTTGCGAGTAATGAGGTTTATGAAAGACCTTAATATAGGCACTTATTAAATAACGTATTGTTAACTTCTACATTTACTAGTATACATGGATTTTCAGTCACTTCTGTTGTGAAAGAACAAAGAAATAACTAATTGCTAAAAACATTTGATAAATTATGTTAGATGATCATTTAATCTGAGTTGCATTTTGCTCATATATAAGATGAAGGAATAAAATGTTCTTTAGATTTGAGAGTTACTATGGAAGTATTTTGAGTAATGAGAGAACTACTTGATAAGATGAAAAAATTCAAGCGAGGGAAAAGAGCTGTTAAATTATAGTTTGGGTATAAGAATAATGTATAATATTTGAGATTGAATATTTTCTGAGTCAGAATATTTTTTGAAGGAGCATTAGTGACACAGAGTCCTGTGATTTCTGTCTTGAGGTATGACTGTTTGTGTTCGTCTAGATTATCTGTGGATCATAAACAATGGACTCCTTGGACCATATGCTGACGGACCCCCTGGAACTGGGTCCATGTGGAGATGGCCACGGCACTCGAATTATGGAGGACTGCCTCCTGGGCGGCACCAGGGTTAGTTTGCCGGAGGATCTTTTGGAGGATGTGAGTAGTAATGTCCCTGGTTTTTCCTCAGTGTCAGCTTCCTGAAAGCTGCTGTCCTCACCCTTTTCCATACTCTGTAGGTTGTCAGTCTTTTGTGTTCCCTTCTTTTTCATTTTCTACTTTGCAGCCACAGTGATTGCTGTCTCTGTTTTTTGAAGTGTAAAATCACTTCCTTAATATTCTGATTAAGGAAGAAATTGTAGCCTGCATTTTGCATGCTTGTGGACCTAACTTGATACTGTAAGTCCTACTGTTAACAAAATAATTTTTAGCATTTAACAAGAAATTTTATATTTTCAGAGAAGAGTTACATGTGTTGATATTAAAATGGTGGCTATCTACATTGTGAATCCTGAGGCAAACCCAAACATTATCTGTCTAAAAAGCAGTCCTCTAGTTTGTGCCCTGGGGTGGTGTGCCAGCATGAGCACATTGACAGGCAGACTGTAAACTATCGTCATGATTAAGAGGGCTCTCGTTTATTAAGTGCTTACTATAAGTAAGGCACTGTATATGTGAAAACTTGTATTTACCTTGCCATATTTGAAGCATACAGACATTGTAGATAAAACTAAAACCACCACTTTTCTCTTATCTTATTCCTTCTCCCACTTGAGGCAACAGAGTGGGAGAAGTTCTGAAGTTGATACATATTCTCTCTTCTTTTTCCTTTGTCTAGTTTTTCAAGTAGTTCTCTTTTTGTCATTCATTCAGTCAGCAAACACTTGTTTATCAAGTACCTAGCTGATGCTAAGACTGAAGTGGGGTGCGAAAATAAGCTTGCAGGAAATCTTGGATCCTGAGCCCGAAGTGCTCAAGTATGTTCAAGTAGAGAGGCCTGTTAGGTAGTTGCATTTCTAGGTTGTCTTTAGAGTGGCGCTCCACTGTCCTTAGGATAATGTTAGAACAATTATTTAACATATTCGCAGGTACCTTACTCCTTTTTTTACTGTCTGCTCTTCTCCCCTTCTTGCTCTGTCCTTGTGCCAGACAAACATTGCCTGAACTTTTAGTTGTTTTTTTTTTCTATAAGAGAAGCATATACAATGTATACATGTACATAGTTAAATAGTAATAAATCACCCATGTAACCACCACTTAGCTTAAGAAGTAGAATCCTGCCAATACCATTCAAGCCCACTGTGCTCCCCTCCCTCTCCTTTATCCACAGGTAACTCTTACTCTTTCTTTTCTTTTATGATTTTGCTCTGTGAATTTTAAACCCTCCTGTCTCAGCATCTTTTTTTTTCCTTAGGATCTTAAATGTCATTTCTGCTGGTAGGCATCCTCTGACACCCTAAGTCTGAGATTTGTACTTCTCTTATGTGCTTATAGGTGAACTTTGTAAAATACTTTGTAACTACTTATTTAACTATTATTTAACCCTTTTGTGATTGCTCATTAACTGTTCCCCCTTCTAGTACTCAATGTGAGTACTCAACACATAGAAGATAGCCAGTCAACAGTCCTGCTGCTTCTTGTTCTTAGTAGGTGACCCCCAACTCTTCAAGATCTTTGCTCCCTTTTTAACTTTTTCTGCTGCTCACTTTAAGTTAAACTCAGATATTCACTGTTATACTCCTTTTGGCAGAAATGTTTTCTGAATGGGATTCTCTACTGAGATGATTTGCCTCTGGATCATTATTTTCTGTTGGGTGTATGTTTCTATGTTGTTTTTAATGTAGCCTTTACTAATATTTGAGTTTTTAGAGTTATATAAAGATAAATGGAATTTTATTTAAAGAATTTTAAAACGTGGGTGATGGTATTAATTGCACAGCAGCATGAATGTACTTACTGCCACTGAATTGTATACTTAAAAATGGGTAAAATTATAACTTCTGTTGCACATTTTACCACTTACAGTAAACTTAGTTTTTTCTTGTTTACTTGTCTTTCTCTTGCTTTCCTGATTCTCTTAGCCTGAAATATTCTTTGATGTAGTCAGCCTGTCAACGTGGCAAGAAGTATTGAGTGACTCTCAACGTGAACACCTCCAACAGTTTCTGCCTCACTTTCCTGAAGACATTATTGAGCAGCAGCATGAACTCATCCTCGCCTTGTTCAGTGGAGAGAACTTTCGATTTGGAAACCCTCTGCACATTGCACAGAAGCTTTTTCGAGGTGTGTAGCTTAGCATGGTTTTTTGAAAGAGGTAGAACATGGGAACACATTCTCATTTTATTCTGTTTATTTTCATGTATAGCTAGATACTGACTCAGCAGAGAGTGGGTTTGTGCAACACTTTCCTGCCTAGGCCAGTGTTTTTTTTTTTTAAGATTTATTTATGCATACAAGAACTGGGGTACAGGCCAGAGGTGTGGGGGTGAGAGGATTCACTAGAGACAGAGTGAGGAGCAGGCAAATAGCCTGAAATATATTGTTGAGAGGAGCAGAGGATGAGACAGGAGAGGTCTGCTGTGCCATGTGGGCCACCTCCCTGACCGGGGGTCAAACTTGTGCTGCAGTGACTGCGCATAGCTTTGTAGTGCTGCAGCAAAACCTCTTGCACCACCAGGAAGGCTCCTTCCCCACTTTTTTTTTAAGTTTTTATAACTCACATGGGAACTATGTAAGTCATAAGTGTATTGCTTATTTATTATAACTTTTTAATCAACACACTGATCAAGAAATTAAACATTACCAGCATTCTAGAGCTACCCTATATGACTTGTCTTAAATTTTTTTTTTTTTTAAGATTTATTTATTTATGCATACAAGACCTGGGGTACAGGCCAGAGTCGCTGGAGGTGAGAGGATTCACCAGAGACAGTGGGGAGCAGAACAGGCAGACAGACTGCAACACACTGCAGCGGGCAAGGCAAATGCTACGCCTTTGGGTCTCCTCCCAGCCCAGGCATCGAGTTCATGCTGCCATGCCGTGAATGCTTCACAGAGCTGCGCTCAACATGCTGTGCCATCAAGGAGGCCTGGTCTTAAAATTTTTTAAAGACAGCTTGCTAGCCATTTGCTCAGTCATGTATGTGTAGGAAGGTAGGTGAGTAGGCACAACAGGTAGAAAGCATGGCACTCTGGTGCCAGCATATAGGTGTATCTACTAGGACTGTCTCCCGTGTAATCGCAGTCCTAATATCACAGCCAAGAAATTTCACGTTAGTCATCGACTGTTCATGTTTGTTTTTCTTCAGTTGTTCTCACAATGTTCTTTATAGTTGTCTTTTAAATTGAGGATTCATTCAAGGCTCATGTGTTGTGTTTGCATCTCATGTATCTTTGCTGCCTGGATCTAGCATCTTCTACCTTTTTTTTTTTCTTTTCAACTTGTCTTTCAAAACATTAACATTTTGAAAAGCCCAGGACATTTGAATTGAAAAATGTCCTGCTTTCTGGATAATGGTCATCTTACTCCCTTATGATTAAATATGGGTTCAACATTGTCACTAGTAACAGTATACGGGAGATGTTATTTGCACTATTGGTAATATGTTTGATGCCTTGGTTCTGTGTCGTTTGCCAAGTCCTCTTGATTGTAAGGACACCATGTTTCTTTGTAATTATGCATCACTGTAGCATGCAACTTTCGGACCATGTAATAATCTTATTTGTTTTACTCCTTGGCTTTAGCATCTACTGATGACCCTTTCTTGAGCTACTATATTGGGGATTTCAAAATGGCTCTGGGCCACACCTAAGTCACAGTTCCCTGTCTGTACCGTGGAGAGCGGCAGAGAAGCCTTTTTCTCTCCTGCTTTTTAGGGTGACTGCTTTGGCAGGAGTTCTCAAAAATCCGAAGCATCTTCTTGACTTCTTGACATCTTAACATGGACAACTTGATAACTGCAAAAAACTGGGGGGGGAGGAGGCACAGTCTTACCATTTCAAACCTCTGAGTATCTTAAGGTTTCAAATTTGGCATTCCCTCCTTTGTTGGGTTATTGGCTTAAAGAGGAATTATCAGTGTAGTTGGCAATGACCTGGCACTGAAGCCAGGTTCTTCAGGTAGAAGTAAACTGATAGGGCCTGGTTGGCTTTGGAGGAGTTATGTCAAGGGCCTTATGTAATGCTGCCCAATGAGTTGGCATGTTTTCCCCTAAAACAATGTGATGGTCTGATAAGGATACAAACAAGAAATGTCAGGATAGGAATTTTTGCATATTTCACTCTGACCAGTATGGTATTTCAGTCCTAATGTTGCTGAAGATAGTTGCATGATCATGGTTGTTATGGTTATCAGTCTCAACTGAGCTACCATTTTGGTATTATTTTACCTTTGGTTATCTTTCCTGATTTCTGTTTTAAATATTCACCTTTTCCCCCAAGTTCCAAGTGCTTAGAAAAGTCCATTAGCTTTCCATCTCCACCCCCACCCCAGCTTACTGTATTCATTTCCATTTTGACCTACTTTACTTGTCTCAGAGGAGGAAGGATTTTTTTTCTTCTGTTTAAGATTAACCTCTGCTCTTGATCCTTTCATCTTTTGCCTCCTCTGGGAACTTGTTTCCTCACTTAACAGTTCTCTTTATCCTGTGTATTCACACTACTTGGATACTCATGCTTTTTTAGCCTATAGATGTGTTCAAGGTTCTTACATTTAAAAATAAAAAGTCCTTGACTATATGTGTCTTTCATTATCATATTATTTTAATTTCTCTCCACTCTTCTTGAAAGGCCCTCTTAGTAATCTCCTCCAGTTCATCTGTCCCTGTCCCCTTGTGATTATTCCCTTATTATCTCATGGAGACTACTTTTGGTAACATCATTGATTACCTCTTTTATTTTCCTTCAGCTTTTTAAATTATAAATTTCAAACCTACATGAAAGTTACAATTTGTAATGAATATCCATATACTCTTCACCAGGTTCACCTACTATTAACATTTTACCATATTAACTCTCACCACTGTATTTTTTATTGTTACTATTATTATCATTATTTGCTGACCTATATGCAAGTATTTTGTCATTCCTAAATTTTTCAGCGTTATCCCCGAAGACTAAATGTACTTCCACATAATCACAAATGATTAAAAAATACAGAAAATAGACATTTTCTATAAATTCTGATTTAAATATACAATTTAACATGGGCGTACTGCAGTCTCATATGTATAGTCTGTATTTGTATCCCACCAGTTGTTCCAGTCAGCGTTTATTTCTTGCTCTGTGTCTTTCAGTGAACATGTAATTTCCAAGCCAGCAGATGCTATCTCTTGATCTGTCTGCAGCATTATTTCCTCTTGACATTTTCCTCCCTTTGCCTGGATTTCCTCTTGTGTCTTTCATAATTTGCCTTTAGCCCCACTTTCTTTGCTAATCCCTAGTCCATTCATTGTTCTAAGTTACAGTTTTTTTTTCCTTCATGTTTGCCTGGTTTCATTCACTGTATCTTCATCAGTAACTCTTACCTGGGCTACTTCAGCAGCCATTTCCACTCAGCTACCATTGAACCTCTTAAAACTTCTCAGATATTTACAACTACTTTCTCTGGGAATGAAATTCATAGTTATAAGGTGTCTCCTTACTCAACGTCATCTGGTCCTGCTCTTTCCTTTTTCACTGCTATCTAGACCAACACTGGCCAATAGAAATATTACATGAGCTCCATGCCATTTTCAGTTCTCTAGTAGCCATATTAAGAACTAGTAAAAGGAGTTCAATTAATATTAATATATTTTCTTTAACTCATTATAACCAAATTATTAATTTAACAAAAGTAAAACACTGAATGGCTGTCAGAAAGTGAGGGAAACTGAAGATGGAGGAATGAAACGTCAGAGAAGTACAGAGGCAGAGAAGTAGACTATTAGTCCAGTTTGTGTCAGGCAGCATCAGTAGTATTGAACTCTTGGCCTCTTGGCGGTTTTCTTGAAAGTTAAATTTCCCGTAACTCAAATACAAGGATAACTTGGAGGTTCAGTGCTTAGACTGTTGAGCTGAGTACCTGGGTTCAGGCATGATTTCCCCTTTATTAGCTGTGTGTGACATTACGCAAGTCATTTAGCTTTTCTGCGTTTCAATGTCTTCCTCTGTAAAGTCAGGATTTGGTAGTACCTCTTTTTTTTTTTTTAAGATTTATTTTTTATTTATTTGTGCATAGAAGAATTGGGATGTAGGCCAGAGGTGAGGGAGGTGAGAGGATTCACCAGAAACAGAGTGGGAAGCAGAACAGGCAGATTGAATGAAATACTCTGCTGAGGGGAGCAGCCGGAGAGACAGGAAAGGTCTGCTGCACTATGTGGGTCAGCTCCCTGACAGGGGATCGAGCTCTTGTCGCAGTGACTGGTGATTGTAAAAATTAAATTAGCTTATACATGCCATTCCCTTGACAGTGGCAGTTTTGTGTCAGGTACTATTCTAAGTATTTGCCTTTATTAGTCTCTTGGATATTTATGAAGGTGGTTGCGTAAAAGGGAAACATCTTATACTTTGATCCCTTATTTTAGCTTTCTGAGGTTTGCTTCTCAGTATTTCAATTCTCATAGCATATCTGCTCAAATATGGCTAAAGTGAGCTTCTCTCAGACCTCTTCAGCTTAGGTGATAGTAACAACTGCGCGTGTCTGGTGACCCAGGTGCTATGCTTAATTGACCTCTCCATTGCCCCTTCTTCTGCTTCAGCATTTAAGCTATCTGCAAGTCAGGTCTTCTTCCCTCAAAACATTACCCAAACTCTCTTTACTTGCATTCATTTACTAATCAGCTCTATACCAGGCATAATTTAGAAATTTAGTAATGACATATTTTGTTAGAGGAAAACCAGATGATAAGCATGAAATGGTAGTAAGTGCTGCAAAGAATAAGGAAGGATAATGAGACTAGAGTGATTGGAAGAGTATTTTCGTTGGGCTTCTTTTGTTGGTGAGGTAACATTTGAAGAGAGACTTAGGTAGGAAAAGCCTGAAAATACTGGGTGTTTATAGGAAGCATGGCAAGTAGAGGGAATTTTAATTACAAAGGCCTTGAGAAAGTAGGGTATGTGGCCTTTTCAAGAAGTAACCCATGGAGGACACTGGAGCTGGGGAAATGTGAGCAACGTGATGGGTTGGGGCCAGATAGGACAGATCATGAAAACTTTGTAGCCTCAGCTTTTTTTTTTTTTGAGTGGAGAGAAGCCATCACACCAAGCCACCATTGCCTTTCACCTCGAGTTTTCCTTCTTAACCATTCTTGGTCCCACCCTTCTGATTCATTCTTCATGCTTCAGATTATTTCCAGTGACCTTAGGATAAAATTCAAATGCTGTGTTATAACTTACAAGTTTCTGTGTGTTTAATCTTTGCCAACTTTTCCTTGTCATCCCTGGCCACTCCTCAGCTATAGTCCACTCTATACATTGTATAGATATTTCTTAAAGTTATGGAACATGCGAAGTTCTTTTCTTGCTTAGAATCTACTTTTTTCCCATTTTTATTTCTTATTTTTAAAATTCCCATTTATATAGTTTACTTGCTTATTTTTCATTTTGAAAAATGAATAGCATATAGAAAAGTTGAAAAATAACACAATGAACATCCATTTAACTTTTACCTATATTTATCTGTTAACGTTTGCCACATGACTTTAGTCAGACCTTCTGATACTTTCTGTGTCATGCTTTATTATTATTTTTTAAAATTTTATTTATGCATACAGGATCTGGGTTGTAAGCCAGAGATGTGGAAGGGGGGTGGTAGCAGGTAGGAAGTGAGAGGATTCACCAGAGACAGAATGAGGAGCAGAACAGGCAGATTGACTGAAATACACTGCTGAGGGGAGCAGTGGGCGAGATAGGAGAGGTCTGCTGTGCCATGTGGGTCCCCTCCCTGGCCAGCATCAAACTTGTGCTGCAGTGGCTACCGATAGCTTCGTTGTGCTGAGACTTCACTCTGTCGCATTCTTTAGAGATCTGTTTCTTAATTTAACTCTTCTTTACATGTGGTTCAGTTAATTTCCTTATAGTGTAGCACTGTCAATGTGATAATTTTCTCTCCCACTGGACTTGTAGGTACCACACAGATGATTCCTACCCCCCATATGTATTCCACTTTAGTACCAACTTTACCACATATTAAGCACACGTAAAATACAGTTGACTGATATATATATAATTGTGCTTTTGTGCTTTTAAGATGGACATTTTAACCCTGAGGTGGTCAAGTACCGTCAGTTGTGCTTCAAGTCACAGTACAAGCGATACCTCAACTCTCAGCAACAGTATTTCCATCGGCTGCTGAAGCAGATCCTTGCTTCCCGGAGTGTAAGTAATGCTGGAATGGACATAAAACAAGTGCAGTGATCCCATCAATTTCATGACTTCAAGAAGTGGTTCAGGCTTTCCTGCCTACCAATAACTGGCACTTACTTTGGATCTGTAACTTGAGTTACTGTCCTAACTCATCCACACAGGGCCAGGATAGACAAATGGGACTAATGTCGTCTTGATTGCTTCATTTCTTTTGACTTTTAATTTTAGCTGAGGCATTATTACTTGTTTTTTTAATTTAATTTTTTTGTGTGTCTGAGAGAGTTGGGGTGTAGGCTAGAGGTATGGTTGGGGGAGGGAGTGAGAGCATTCACCAGAGACAGAGAGGAGAGCAGAACAGGCGGATGGGAAATGTACTGAAATACACTGCTGAGAGAAGCAGTGGACGAGACAGGCGAAGTCTGCTGTGCCATATGTGCGTTAGTTCCCTGGCTGGGAATCGAACTCTCAGGGCTTACCAGTTATAATGCTGAGATGTAACACCTGGACCACCAGGGAGGCTCTGAAGCATTATTTTTAAGAGGGGAGGGTATGTGAAATATAATGGATTTTATATATAGTATGTAAAAATAAAATGGACTTAAACTAATAAAAAGTGGTTCAGGGCCTCCCTGGTGGCGCAGTGGGTTAAGCAATGCACTATGAAGCAAACCGCAACCACTGCAGCACGAATTCGATCCCTGCTGCCGGCCAGGGGAGGGACCCACATGGTGCGGCAGACCTCTCCTGCTGTGCCCGCTGCTCCCCTCAGCAGTGTACTTCTGTTGATCTGCCTGTTCTGCTCCCCGCTCTGTCTGTGGTGAATCCTCTCACCCCCCCACACCTCTGGCCTGTACGCCAGTGCTTGTATGCATAAATAAATAAATCTTAAAAAAAAAAAAAAAGTGGTTCATATACAAAATAGAAAATACTAAGATGTATTTCCCACTGCCACATCACCTGTGAATATTCACCATAGTGCCTTGTATGCTTCCCTCTCCTGTTTTGATCATTCTCTCTCCCCTTCCCTTGGTATATGCTGCAGATCTAGAGTTTGCATGCAAGTTTTGTCTTTTTTTTTTTTTTCTTTTGCTCCTTTGTTTGACTTACCTATATTCATCCTGTAAGTGAAACCATCCAGTATTTTTCTTTTGCCTTCTGACTTATTTCACTGAGCGTAATCCCTTCCAACTCCATCCAGGTTGCTGCGAATGACGTAAGTTTATCTTTTTTGATTGCTGAGTAGTATTCCATTGTGCATATATACTACTATTTTTAGGAATTAGGTTATTTCCTTATCTTAGCTATTGTAAATAGTGCTGCAAAACATAGGAGTGTAGGTTTCTTTTCGAATTAATGTTTTCGTGTTCTTTGGGTAGATTTCTAAGAGTGGAATTGTGTTTTTAGTAGTTTGAGGAACCTCCACACAGCTTTCATAGGGTTAGGCCAGTTTGCATTCCCACCAGCACATGATACAGTGAAGCTACACTATTAACAATTTTAGGATGCCCTTGACTTTTTATAAATATCCATTCTTAGTGGAGTAGTTCAGCTCTGAGATTTAAGATTTTTTTTTTAAAGATTTTATTTATACATACAAGAACTGGGGTACAAGCTAGAGATGTGGGGGGATTCACCAGAGACAGAGTAGGGAACAGAACAGTCAGTCAGGCAGATTGACTAAAATACACTGTTGAGGAGAGCAGTGGGAGAGGCAGGAAAGGAGGTCTGCTGTGGCCGGGGATCAAACTGCTGCTGCAGTGGCTGCGGATGCCTCATAGTGTAGTGCTTAACCCCTAGTGCCACCAGGGAGACCCCATTTGAGATTTTTTTGTAGTGTAATACTATAGGCGCTTTTTAATTGGACATAGTCATTTATGTGCCTCTTTCTTTGTGACCTGGATGGAGGGAATTAAGCTTGGTAAACAGTGAAGAGAGAAGAAAATGCGGACTTAATGTACTAGAACAAGCCTTGGATGATGATGTCTACTCCCATCTCATCTCTTCCTAGGACCTACTAGAGATGGCGCGAAGGAGCGGCCCAGCCCTTTCTCTCCGGCAGAAGCGCCCTTCACCATCTCGCACTCCTGAGGAGCGGGAGTGGCGAACCCAGCAGCGTTACTTGAAGGTTTTGAGGGAAGTGAAGGAGGAGTGTGGTGACACGGCCCTGTCATCTGATGAGGAGGGTGAGTGTCTTTGGGCACTTGGGTTAGCTGGGGTGTCAGATTTACACTAACAGCTTGTTTGGTTGGAGCCAGTGGTAGTCATTTGGTCCCCAGCAGAGAAACCATTTCAGTTGTCTGTCTTGGGGGTGGATAGTGGGACTCAGAACCCCTTGGTCTTGGGCACTGAGATGTTCCTGGTAGGTGGGATATGACTACATACTTTTTTACCCTTGATGCTTAAGCAGCATTTGAGTATAGATGAATCCCTGCATGGCAGGGCTCTCCACAGTAGGCCTGTCTGGTCCTATTGTGCCACTTGAGAGAACTGCTTTTCCCCTTACAGGAGAGTAGTAGTGACTGTTGGCCTGCTGCAATGCGACCCCATCACTCTGTTGAAGTCTCTCTTCCTGGAAGAGCCGTTTAAATCACCTAAGTGTGCTCCAGTTCGTCTGGGGAAGGGTCAGAAAGGAATGGTGGAACCCTGGCCTCCATGTTGTTGGCTTAGCCTTGTTGAACCCAAATGGCCACTTACCCAATCTCCCCTATTGGAGTCCACAGCCACGTTGGATTTACAAGAAAAATTTTCTTTTGAAGATCTCAGCTCATGGCTTCCGAGCTCTCCAGCGCGTTCTCCTAGCCCTGCGGTGCCCCTGAGGGTGGTGCCCACGCTTTCAACCATGGATATGAAAACTGCAGGTAAGAACTTCGCTGATGTTTTCCCCATACTGGGAAATCAGGATGTGGAGCTAAGAACTCCCTTAGATGGAGGTGGGTTCTGAATTCTTATCTGTAAGAAAATAAAACTATGTCCTTAGGATTAGGAGACCTGGAGAAGTTTTTTTAAAACAGGAGTACTGTGTTACAGTAGATAGGCCTTCATTTGTTATGCAGTTTTTCCTTAGTACTTGATCAGCTGATATTTTGAACTAAAGAAAGCAGGATCTTACAATAGCAGCACTAAGGGAGAATTCTTGTAATAGAACCAAAGGGGTTGCAGAAATATAGCAGTTTCTCATACTATGAAATTAAAGAAGAATTTTTAATTGGAATAGACAGCAAGGAAGAATGTCAAGAACCATGAATGTGTTTTAGGAACAGATGAATAACTGAGTTCATCATTATTGCCCATTATATAGAAAAGCTGAAGAATTGATCTCATGACAGTTTTAAAATTGTTGGTTCTTGGAGTACACAAGAGTCAGGAGGAAAAGTCAGAGAAGTAGCTTACTTTTGAATATCACTGGTGACCTGAAAGATTTAAATTTGAGCATTGGGGTGGTAAATGACCTCGTCCATGTGGTTTGGTTCATTTCCTCTCAGATAAAATTGAACTGGGGGACAGTGACCTGAAGATAATGTTAAAGAAGCACCATGAGAAGCGGAAACATCAACCAGTAAGATTGGAGGGTGGGGTGTGTGTTCATTAGGGATTGCTCATTATAAAGATACAGGTGTTCACTGCCTCACTTCTTATGCTTCTTCCCTTGTCATTGTCAGAGGACAGAAGCAATATGAGAAGTCATTTAACACTAACGATGAGAGAACTCAAATGCTTTGACTTTATCAGTTGTGCTTTAACACAGTGCCCAATCAGTCTGTACAGCAGTACTGGTAGATGATTCGTTATATCCATTTAACCAGAGCTCAGAGAGGTGAAGGAACTTGTCCCAGCCCTACAGTGAGTAAGTGATCAAGCCGCCATGAGTGGGGCAGGAGCCAAGCCGCACTCTTCCCACTTTATGCTGTTTCTGGTACTCCAGTCAACAAGTCAGAGTAACACCACTGCAGCCAAGCCTGGACAGCACAGGAGGAAGAAAAGGCAGTGCATTTGAGGCAGACTGGTGAGGGAGAGTCTCGTATTGTAGGGCAGAAATGAGTTCTGTTTTCCATTCAACTATGGTGTTTAGCAAATCCCTTAAACCCTCTGAGGGCCATTCTCAGGTTTTGTAAAATATAATATTTAAGACAATTCAAAGAGCACATAAGGGATGCAAAGGAGATTTAAATATGTAAATGCTGTTTGATAAAAAGGTTGACACTGTGTTCTGTGCTTCATTCTGAGATTTTTCCTCTGAATATTTTTGACTGTAGATGATTTCCTCAAGTATACATAACATCTAATTGTATGTTTGTAAATTGGTAATGTTATCGTCAGAATTCATTTGTCATTTGTGCCTCCATAACAAATTTCTGAATGTCACATCTAGGATCACCCAGACCTTTTGACAGGAGACCTAACTCTCAATGACATCATGACTCGAGTAAATGCTGGCAGAAAGGGCTCTCTAGCAGGTAAGTGATGATCTGAGAAGGTAGCCATCACCTGGCTGTGGTGTTCAATTACAAGCCTGTTGACATGGTGAGAAAAAGAAATGAAACCGTGACTTGCTTCTTGATATTTGCCTGATTATTGCCTCTTAAGGATTTATAGATGGAAGATGAGTGTAAAATCAGTACAACAGATTACTGACTCTTCAGTAAATGTTTATGATTAAACTGTAAGTCACTCATTGGGTCTGGTTAAAAAAAACCCAAAGACCTAAATAGCTTCTTACTGAGACTTTTACTGATGGGATTTGGGGAAATAGTGTTCAGATAAGACCCTTTCTGATGTAGAAAATGCACTTTGTGTTGCTTTTTCTTCCCAGCCCTATATGACTTGGCTGTCCTTAAAAGAAAGGTTAAGGAAAAAGAGGAAAAGAAGAAGAAGAAAATAAAAACAATCAAATCAGAGTCAGAGGATCTGGCTGAGCCCCTAAGCAGTACGGAAGGGATCCCACCTCTCTCACAAGCTCCATCTCCACTGGCAATAACATCTATCAAAGAGGAGTAAGTGAAGCGCAGAGACTACTGCTCCAAGGTGAAAGATTAAGCTGAAGGGTATACCCAGCACTGGTGTGCTCTGTGTGCTGCTTTGTGTTTAATACTTAAGTCCTGAGTCCCAGGAATTCTGCCAGGGAAAGTAGATAGTGTGACCCTTTTCTGAAAGCCTGCCGGCTGGCTTGGAGAGCCTAAACCAATCTAGGGATGTGTTCTTGGTCTTTTTTTTTTTTGGTTCTTATATTTTTCTCGTCTTACTAGGCCTCTTGAAGACCTCAAGCCTTGCCTTGGAATCAATGAAATATCTTCCAGCTTCTTCTCTCTTCTGTTAGAGATCTTGCTACTAGAGGGGCAGGCTAGCCTTCCTATGGTAAGCGTTTTGGAAAAGTCAGATGTACATCAAAATTTTGAATTGCAGAAATCATTAATGATATATAGGTTGAGAAGCTGGACTCTGCAGCTTACCTGCTTTGTTACCTGGGTAAACTGGACAAATATACCTCAGCTTACTCCAGTGTATACATGGAATTGCTGGTATAGAATAGGAATCTAAGTTCTGCCCTTATTTTCCCTCAGTTGGAGGAACGAGTTTTGGATTGGCAGTCATCACCGGCCAGTTCCCTCAATAGCTGGTTCTCTGTAGCCCCCAACTGGGCTGAGTTGGTGTTACCAGCCCTGCAGTACCTAGCTGGAGAAAGCCGTGGTAAGGTACTTTTTTTGGTAGGATCATTTTTTGTTTCCCTTTGTCTAATTCTTACAGTAAACTTCAGCTTTACTGGTTTAATCTGTTGTTGCTTTGTCTAATACCATGCCTTGGCAACTTCTGCTGTCTTGAATACTTTGAGACATTTGGAAGCTTTAAATGTAGAGAAGTTGGTTATTTTGAGTTTAGCAGTCTCTGACCTGTGTGGTTTGTGTGATCCTTATTTTGCAGCTGTACCTTCTAGTTTTTCTCCATTTGTTGAATTCAAAGAGAAAACCCAGCAGTGGAAATTGCTTGGTAAGTAATTTATATTGCCTACGTGCAACAGTAGCTTTTCATTCTCTCATTTTACTTGTGGTCAGAGAGCAGAATGTATGGCTTAGCTACGTTGGTTCTCCACGTTTGCGGTGTGCTGCCATCATTGGAGAATTTAAAAAACACTGATGCTTCTGGGCTTTATCCATAGATGTTCTGGTTAATTGACATTAATTGGTTCTGAGCCTTAATATTTTAAAAAGTTTCTTGGTGATTCTTGTTTGCAGCTGGTGTTGAGAAACACCATATTAGGGATTTTGAAGATGAAGATATTTTAGGTAGACAGAGTCCAGTTTTGATGGTGGGAGCAAATTGGTGTGGTGGAGTGGAGAGCTGAGGTCACTGAGGGCAGATGACTAAAAGGATAGAAAAGTGTGAAGACTATGCAGATGGGTGTAGAAGTTACCCAGTTTGAGGATAGGAAGCAGAGTGGTGAGGAACAAGGCAGGCAGTACTCTTTGAGGAGGACTAGGTAAGTAGCTGTGAGGGCAGGGAAAGAGTAGATGCAGGTGGTTAAGGAAGACCTCAGGCGGCTGTGGCTTTTGTTTCATTATGATTTTCGAGAAGAGCTGTGGAGAAATAGTCCAGCATCAGTTCTAGGGCATAAGAAAGAACTAAATCCGAAGGACACAGCTGTGGGAAAATAGTCAACACATATCACAGGGTTAGGGAGAACCACCTTTCATACCAAGCAAGAAAGTGGAGGGAGTATTGTGAGGACTAATCTGTAGGAGAATCGACTGATTATGAAGTAGCATTTCTAATGGGAGTAAGGAGTTGTCAGGGATCAGAAAAATTCAGAGCTTTTTGGGACAGTATCATTGTGTATTGACTAGTGAAAACAGAAGCGAGAGTCCTTATAAGCCTTTGAGAAGGATAGGCTCTGGAGGGTTGCATGCTTCATACAAGCAGCCCTGGGTGATGGTGGTCTGTCTAGTCGATGCAGGAATTATAGGTAGTATCTTCTGATAAGTACTACGGTAGGAATAGAACAGGGTGATAGAGGAGGAGGGCACAGAGGGAAAGCGCTCATCTCTTCGTAGGCAGATCCTCGGGAGTCAAGGTTTTTCCTGCCTTGGATTCTTTATTGCTGGTCTACTGCATAGTGTGCACTTGTGCCTCCACTGACCAGAAGAAGCCTATTCTTTTTTTTTTTTTAAAGATTTATTTATTTATGCATACAAGCACGGGGGTACAGGCCAGAGGTGTGTGGGGGGTGAGAGGATTCACCACAGAGAGTGGGGAGCAGAACAGGCAGAACAACGGAAGTACACTGCTGAGGGGAGCAGCGGGCACAGCAGGAGAGGTCTGCTGCGCCATGTGGGTCCCCTCCCTGGCCGGCGGCAGGGATCGAACTCGTGCTGCAGTGGCTGCGGTTTGCCTCATAGTGCATTTCTTAACTCACTGCGCCACCAGGGAGGCCCAGAAGAAGCCTATTCTAACACCCTGCTCCCAACCCCAAAGATAAGATAAATTCCCTAAGGTGAACTTCCATTACATCCTATGTGACACCAGCTACTTTCAGATTTTATCTGATATGTGCTCTTTCTCGTGATGGCAAACTCCATTAGAACAGAGACTGAATTCACTGAATAGTCTTAACTTGGTGTGCAGTGCACTAAATAGCTCCAACCTGGTATGCATCTAATACTTAGCAAATACCAGTTGGCATTCGTCATTGGATGATTGATTCAATTAGGTGACATCCAGGAGAGCTGGTCCAGGCAGATAATGAATGGAGGGGCATTATAAGCTAAGGGGATGGGATGTGCAAAGGTCCAGTGCCATCTGTCATGATAGATTCTCTCTGACATCAACAGAGAAAACAAGGAGAAAGTGGGACTCTGATTGTATTTGATTCTTTTTTTGCCATTTTGTTCTAATAGGCCAGTCCCAAGATAATGAAAAAGAATTAGCTGCCCTCTTCCAGCTGTGGCTAGAAACCAAAGACCAAGCCTTCTGTAAGGTAGGGTTTTTAAAGAAATGCTAGGCCATCTTATTATTGAGTTTCCAGAGGCTCTAAGTTACCAAGAGCTCTTCATTCTATGTACCTGTTATCTGTTTTCCTTTTCCCCAGCAAGAAAATGAAGACAGCTCAGATGCCACAACACCGGTTCCTCGGGTGTGAGTATAATAAGCTTTGGAGGGTGGTGTCCCATGAAACTATAGCTTACGGTACAGCCATAGTTTTGCTGATGTTTCTTAGTAGGGAACTTATAGATCCTAGCAGTCTGCTAATTCTTACCTTGGCTATCTTACAAGGACAACACAGGTCTGTTGCTAACCCTGAAGAAAGGGTTCTTAACTGGGGAGAGGGTTGCATGCTAGAGTCTGAGGGGATGTGATCTGCCTTATAGGTATGTATGCTTTTTTCTATGAATATTTCTCCTTCATCCCCCATTTAAAAATAATTCATCTAGTCCATCTTCCTTGTTTTACCTATGAAGAAATTGAGGCATGAGGTTAAGTGATTTGATGAAAGTGACGGGACTCAGTTTAGAATTTAAGTCTCTTGATCTCTGGTGCTGAGCTCTTAATGTCACATCCTCTCATGTGTTTGTTTCTGGTCTGGTTTGATCCATTTCCCCCCACCTTTGTTTTCAATATATCTATATTTCAATAGAACCTTCTGAAAGCTCTTACATTACCATTTTTTTCCCTTTTTGAGCTTTGCAAGAATCGTGTATTAATGAAAGGCCATTTTTTGTGTGTTGTAAAGGGAATGGTTCTAGGTGCTAGGCAGTGATTAATAAATGTTAAATTCTTATGTTCCAGAAGAACTGACTATGTGGTACGCCCCAGCACAGGAGAGGAGAAACGGGTTTTTCAGGAACAGGTAAGAAATAGCTAGAACCCAGTATAAATTTCTGTATCTATGAGCCATACAGGAAAAAACCCTAAGCCTGACTCTGCTTGAGTTCACATTCTTGGAGGAGCTCATACCCTTATCCATAGATACTCTGGTGGTTGGGATTGTTTGCTATGATTGGAAGTGGTGTGATGAAAAGGATTGAGAACTGTTTTAATTGTCTTTTCTTCTGGATAGCATATGTATTCACTTCTTTGCTCTTTGCCAGTGACTTTGAGAATCATCCCTTTCCACTATGGTTGGATCACTATTTCTGTTGGAATGGCCTGTTTACCTCATTTTAGTCTCCCCAGGTCAATCTCTATTACATGGGAGTGCTAGCAAGAGCTCCATTTATTCTTTCTTAAAAGCCTTCTCCCCTTTCTTTTGGTAGGAGCGTTACAGATACAGCCAACCCCATAAGGCATTCACCTTTCGCATGCATGGTTTTGAGTCTGTTGTGGGGCCTGTGAAAGGTGTCTTTGACAAGGAGACCTCACTCAACAAGGCCCGGGAGCACTCTCTGCTGCGTTCCGATCGGCCTGCCTATGTCACCATTCTGTCTCTTGGTATGTGCCTTCTATTTATTATCGAGGCCCCTTTTTCCTTCACCCACCTGCTTCTTTCCCTCCTCCTCTTCCCTGTGTCTTTCTAGTACATGCCTGTCTCCTCCCTCTTCCCTCCCAACACACACGTGGAGGGCTTCAAGGGCCAGGTGTAGTTTTAGGAAGCTTTGAAGGTTGAGGGATGAAGAGGGAGTCTTATCCTCAGAGACTTATGCCAGGAATCAGAGTTCTTTTCCTAAAGTCTGGGCTCACATTTACTTTCATTCAGGAATTGTTCACAGGCTAGCTGCCTAGTGTAAGCATAGGAATTTACTTTCTTAATACAATGATTCCTTTAAAGATGAGGTTTTAAAACTTTTTGTGCCAGGAATCTCTTTAGCAGTCTGGTGAAAGCTATGGCCTCCTTCCCAGAATTATATAAATGCACAGAGTTACAAAAAAAACATTCTTTAAAGTTTTTTTTTTTAACTTATGCATATACCAGCTGGGGTATAGGCCAGAGGCTGGGGCGGGGGTGGGGGGGCGGTGAGAGGGTTCACCAGAAACAAAGTGGGGAACAGAACAGGCAGATCAACCAAAATTTTTTTGAATTGTAGCTGCACTAATGTATGTAGAAATACCAGATTTCTTTTACAGCATCACACACAGCACTGCCAATATATGGTTTGTTACCTTGCTAATAATTGAAGGGAACAGTAAATTTTAGTTAAGCATGTAATTTTCTTCCACTCTAGTTCATGGACCCACTGAAGTCTTAAGCTGTCATAGACCTAAGTGTGGTATGTAGGAAATACTGATGACTGAGCTGCCAGCCCCTAGGGGGCAGTGTCCTGCTAATGCTGGTGTTAGTTAGTGTGTAAGTAAGTGTAAGTTAGCTGGTGTAAGAAGGAGAAACAACTTCAGGTAACTGGGCCCGCCAGAGCAAGTAGAGGGACAGTGTTCTTCACGAGAAGCCCTGCTTGATTCTTGAACTACCTTTACCATCTTGTGATTTCATTAGTTCGAGATGCTGCGGCTCGGCTACCTAATGGTGAAGGTACTCGGGCGGAGATCTGTGAACTACTCAAAGACTCCCAGTTTCTAGCACCGGATGTCACCAGCACTCAGGTAGGATGGAGAAGACGTTATTTTTGTTGTGGTCCAGATGGACTTAAGAAAATTTGCAAGGAAGTATACAGAAACATATTTTTTTTAGAAATCTAAATGAAGAAAGGTTCTCTCTCAAATGCAGAATGATGACCTAAGACCTTTGCTGTCAGTGAAACACAAATTTCGGCTCTGAACTTTCCTTCAGCTATTACTAAAGGTTGTAGTTTACCTTCTTTCAAGTAACTAATTTCTCAAGACTCTCACAGTGCTTCTTACTTTGCTGAATGACACAGTGAGTTAGTGGAAGGGCCACCACCAGGCTGAGGTCTGATTTGTTTGTCAGCTGGGACTTCCCCCAGTGCGTGTTCTCTGGGGTCTGAGTCTGACTTGTTCCTTCTTTCCTCTGCTCTGGTTCTTAGGTGAACACAGTAGTGAGTGGTGCACTGGATCGACTACATTACGAAAAGGACCCCTGTGTGAAATACGACATTGGCCGAAAGCTGTGGATCTATTTGCATCGAGACCGGAGCGAGGAAGAGTTTGGTGTGTGGGGCCTCTGTGCACGGTGTCTGACTAGACCAGGGGGCTGCTGACTTTCTGTCCCAACTCCATCATTCTCATTGGTATTTAGGCAGGACAGGACTGAGCCTGCCAGTGAGGCCTTGACTCTTAAGTCACCCTCCTTGTTGCTGAAGCTTTCACTTTTGTTTACAGAACGGATACACCAGGCTCAAGCAGCTGCAGCTAAGGCCAGAAAAGCCCTTCAGCAAAAGCCAAAGCCCCCATCCAAGGTGGTAAGTGACCTCCTAGAGCACCTGTCTGAGTCGTTTTTGGGATGGCAGCAGTAGTCCTTTACTTAGCTCAGTCACCACAGGTGCTGTGCCTGCCTTCAGAGACCATCATTTAACCTGCAAGTGTATCTCTCTCCTCTCCTTGCAGAAGTCCAGTAGCAAGGAGAATTCCATGAAGGTCTTGAGCAGTGGCCCGTCTGAGCAAAGCCAGATGAGCCTCAGTGACTCCAGCATGCCACCCACCCCAGTCACACCTGTGACCCCCACCACTCCAGCTTTGCCTGCCACTCCTATGTCTCCTCCACCTGTATCATCAGTGAATAAAAGCGGCCCTACCACTATCTCAGAACCAGCTAAATCCACTTCAGGGTAAGTGCTTTCATTTCTTCTACTGTCTTCCTTTAAAATCTTATGTGTGAATGTCCTAAATTTGTTTCTTACTTCCTTTCAATTTCCCTTACAGTGTTCTTTTGGTGTCTTCACCAACAATGCCACAGCTTGGAACAATGCTTTCCCCAGCTTCCAGCCAGACTCCACCAAACTCGCAGACTGCTGCCCGTGTTGTGAGCCACTCTGGCTCAACTGGACTACCCCAAGTGCGAGTGGTGGCCCAGCCTAGCCTTCCTACTGTTAGTCAGCAGTCAGCGGGGCCGGCACAAACACTGCCGCAGGTGCCAGCAGGACCACAGATCCGCGTTCCTGCCACTGCTGCACAGACCAAAGTCGTTCCCCAGGTACCAGAGTTGGGGGGTCTAATGTGCAGTCTGGGTAAGGATCGAGGAGGCTTAGACTATTGCTGTTGTGTGTGTATCACAACTCACTCATTGTTCAGTGCAGGAGAAGCATTCTCGTAAGTTAGGTTGTACATGTTGGGAATCAGAACTGCAGAGTTTAGTGTTTATTCATCCTGCTAAGTGTGGTGCTTAAATCCAAACTGGTTATTCTGATCTCATACTCTTTCCATTGTACCTCTAGGTCTTAGTCATGCCACTAACCACTTGTATAAATTTAGAGAAGAGTCTTATGCTCTGTGTCAGTTTCCTTTACTGTAAAAGGGATATACTATTTATCCCCTATAAGAATGAGATGAAATGTAAAAGCACTCTGAAAATTTACATGTTCTTACATAAATATAAGAATTTTATAATGTCTATTTTAGAGACTAGTGAGCCTTAAGTTGCTATGTTAGCAGTAATTTTAGAGGTACCCCTTTGGGTGGGTCCATGCTGGAGATTGTTGGGCATGCTGGACTGTCTTAGTGTCTAATTAAGCTCTTTGCTTCACGCTCTGAACTAGACAGTAATGGCTACTGTTCCAGTCAAAGCTCAGCCTGCAGCTGCCACTGTGCAGCGACCTGGACCTGGGCAGGCGGGGCTTACCGTGACAAGTCTTCCTGCCACAGCTGGCCCTGCGAGCAAGCCAGCCACGAGTTCACCTGGGAGCTCTGCTCCTAGCGCTTCCACAGCTGCTGTCATTCAGAATGTCACGGGACAGAACATTATCAAGCAGGTAGGTGGAAATCTCTCGGTGGATCTGACTCCTTTGTCCAAAAGCAGGACACTTGGCGATCATAGTGACTTGGATATTTAAGCTTTAGTTATAAGTATGTCAGGCATTTTCATCAAAGGTAGTACAAGCTGTGTAGGTACTGAAGAGATTTCTTGTGTTTCTTTCTATATAAGTTACCTTTTAGTAGCCGAGTTCTGTATCTGGAGAATACAGAAAATATTTATATAAATAAGACTAGTTAAAATTCTTACGTGTAACTGTGTGCTTTATTGGCATTTTAGCTTGGCACTAGTAAAAGTAAAGGAATATTTGTACTTTCTTGGTTGTGAATATGCAGTGATATCATTGAACTTCAGAGAACTGTTAGACAATGTAACAGTGCCTATAATAGTATTTTGTCTGTACTGTGCTAAACAGTTCATAGATGTTAGATAATTTATTCCTGAACACTTATGGAATAGGCACTTTGTTATCCCCATTTTACAAATGAAGAAATGGAGCCACATAATGGTTAATGAATGTTTTCTTGAATTGAACAAGTGTGCATTGCTTTTGTGTGCTAGGCACTGCTCCAAGTGTTGGGGATGTAGTGGCATATTACATGGATCAAGTCCTAGCCTTCACAGAGCTCATGGTCTAGACCCAAGGGACAAACAAATATTCAGAGTTAGATATAATAAGAGCAATGAAAAAAAATTATAAGCAGGGGGAGGGGTAGAGAGTGTACTGTTTGAGCTAGGGAGAACAGAGACGGTCCATATGAGGAGATGAAATTTGCAAGAAAGATGAATGAAGTTAGAGTGTGTGCCTTATAATGACTGGCAATAAAGCATTCCAGGGATATGGATAACAAGTGAATATAGCTGAGTCAGAAATATGTTTGATGAATAACAGGAAAGTCATTGTGCCTGAAGCTTAGTGAGCGATGGTGAAAGTGTTAGAAGGTGAGGGTGGGAGAGGTTGGCAGGCTTAAATCATCTGGGACTTTGATTTTAATTTCAATGTGATGGGAAACCATTGAAAGAGTGGCATGATCTAGTTTACATGCTAGCATCCTCTGGGTGCTGTGTGGAATGAATTTCATGGGGGAAGTGGTGGGAGGTTGGAGGCAGTTGAAGTGCAGATGAGAGGTGGTACTGGCTTGTGAGTAGTCATCGGACGGCATAGGCGGTGGGACTGGTAAGAGTTACAGGTAGAGACAGTGTGGTTTCTGGTGGTTTGATTGTGGGGTCTGAGAGAAGGAGTCAAGAGTGACCCCGTGAGTTTGGCTTGGTGACTGGGTAGGTGGTGTTTTCATTGGAGCAGAAACACTGAGATGTGGAGACTGGAAGACAGCCCAGAAAAAGATTGTGCTTGCACCTGCCCCTGAAATTGTGAGGGAGTTGAGGCCTAAGAACTGACCGCTCACTGAATATAGACCGTGAACTTAATTGGGTGCAGTGGGTTAGGTGCTTTTTGGGGATGGGCTCAAAAGAGCCTGTAAGGTGAGGCGGTCGGGTCAGCAAGCATAGGTGACTCTTACAGCCGTCACTTCTGAAGAGAGCAGAGGACTGAGGCTGGAGTGGGGTGGGAGAGCGGAGTAGAGCAAAGATTTGATGTCGTTTAGAGTGGGGACTGTTAATTGCTTAATTGCAATCTGATGACTATGGCACAGTAGAGGAAAAGTGCCCATGTGACAGCAAGTCCCTGAGTAGGCTGAAAGGGTCACATCTGTTACTTGTGGGGGTTGACCTTTGACAGCGTTTGTATATGAATCATGCCATCCTGCTGCTCTCAAAATGCAGATTGGCACAACTATAGCCAGACATCTTCGAGACAGCTAGGGAAATGTGAGTGTGCATTACTAGGTAACAATGGGCAAGTTTTCACTTAGAGTCTGTTGATTGGTTAGACGTGTATGCAAAAGTATTGATTGGCAAAATGATGTATCTTGGTTTACTGTAAAACATTCCAACTCCTCAAGAAAGGGGGTGAATATATATAATAAGACTAACAAAATACTTGTTTTTCAGATGGGTAATGAGTATCTGGACTTACTACATTTACTCTACTTTTGTGCTGAGCACTTTTCAAAGTTAAAACATGAAGTGCACAAACACATTAAATGGAGATTTGCCTAATCATACTATGTAACCCGCTTGGTAGTGTGAATCCCTGTGTCAGTACTGTTTCTTACCCATCTAGGTGGCAATCACTGGGCAGCTTGGTGTGAAGCCCCAGGCAAGCAACAGCATTCCACTCACAGCCACTAACTTCCGTATCCAGGGTAAGGATGTATTGCGTCTGCCACCCTCTTCCATCACCACAGATGCTAAAGGCCAGACAGTTCTGCGAATCACTCCGGACATGATGGCCACATTGGCTAAATCCCAGGTTACCACAGTCAAACTTACCCAGGACCTCTTTGGGACGGGAAGCGGTACTGCAGGCAAAGGCATCTCTGCTACCTTACACGTGACTTCCAATCCAGTCCATGCAGGTGACAGCCCTGCCAAGGCCAGTCCAGCCAGTGCCCCTTCATCCACTCCGACAGGTACCACCGTGGTCAAAGTGACTCCCGACCTCAAGCCAACAGAAACCTCAGGTTCAGCTTTTCGTTTGATGCCAGCACTTGGTGTGAGTGTGGCAGACCAGAAGGGGAAAAACACAGTGGCTTCCTCAGAAGCAAAACCAGCTGCCACAATCCGCATCGTTCAGGGGCTGGGAGTGATGCCTCCCAAAGCAGGCCAGACCATCACAGTTGCAACCCATGCCAAGCAAGGGTCCTCCGTGGCAGGTGCGTCTGGAACTGTCCATACTTCAGCGGTGTCCTTGCCCAGCATGAATGCTGCTGTGTCCAAGACTGTGGCCGTGGCTTCTGGGGCTGCAAGTACCCCCATCAGCATCGGGACAGGAGCTCCCACTGTGCGGCAGGTCCCTGTCAGCACCACAGTTGTTTCCACGTCCCAGGCTGTGAGTAACATTAGTTACCTGTAACTCATTTTTCCTGCTTAGAAGGCTCCCTAAGACCTAGGAAACTTCTCTGTAGTAACGGAAATTAATCAGAAGCCCTGTCTGTATCACCTCATTCAGCACAGACAGATTTATTTTATTAATGGACTTCCTTTGATTTTGAAACAAATTTATGAAAGTATAGTATACACATACATTCTTATAAAATAGTAAAACAGCACAGAGGTGTATTGAGTAAAATATAAAATTTTTTTACTGCCCTTTAGTTTTCCTTTAATGAAAACATACTGTTGGTGTATTGGCATTCTCTAGTTTTTTCATTTTCGTGAACATTGGCACAGTTAAAAAACCCCCTTGAGAGATCCTTATATTTTCTGTGGTTTATTTATTTATTTTAAAATATGTCTTGTGGATTGCTGTAGATCCTACACAGATACTGATCGCATTCTTTTTAACCATACCATGGTAGTCCATAGAGGGGCTGTGCTTTAGCCATTCTATGAAAGAATGTATTTTCACCGTTAAACCCAAGGCTGCAGTAAATGGTCCTGCCAAGTGTTTGTGAACATATCTGTTTTGGAGCAGATGGGTCACGGAGGTGGTGCATATTGAAAGTTTTGATACTCTGCACTACCAAAAAAACCGTACCAACTCACACTCCATCCTCCAGTCTCCCATTCTCCTATACCTTAGCCAGTGTGGACATCACATCCTTTTTTACAGTATGTACCTGTCTTACAGTATGTACCAGTACAGTATGTACTAGTAAAGACTCCCTTTTCTATTTCATTTCCTTGATTGAGATTCCATGCCCATTCCTGTGGAAACTGGCATGTGCTCCAGTGGTGAACAAGTCTCTGCCCTTTTTCTTCTCGGATACTTGTTTCATAGTTGGAGCTGATTGTTTTTGTCTCCTTCTTTGTGTCCAAATTGTTTTCTTTCATCCTTTTGTCTTTTTGATTCTATGTGTGGAATCTTTGCTCTGCAGGTATTTTGTCTGATAGATCAATCAACACTCTCATAGTTCCTAGGTGTTGTGTTTTGTCCTTCACATCATGGTTATAAAAGTGTTAACCTTTATTTTCTTAAAATATTTTCATTTTTAAAGAAAGTATAACTGATAACCTATCTGAATTATACTTTTGTGAATGACTTCTGGTAGCGATCTCATTTTAATAATTTTAATAAATTTATTTTAATAATTTTAATATTATTCCAATAACATTGACTAGCTTATTCCACCCAACCAGTTTGAAATAACATTCATCATTAACCAGATTCCCACATCGATATAGGTGTGTTTCTGGGGGTGTGTGTGTGTGTTTATTCTTTAGCTTCTAGATAAGGAGCACTGTTCTGTATTATGGGGTATATACGGACAGTATAAAATAGAGTTCTACTCTTCTAAGCAGGTAGTATAGTAAAACCTCAGTAATTCGGATAAAAACCAGAATGATGGAATGAACCCTAAAATACAATGACTTACAAGGAAATATCAAGACTCATTTCACAGAAGTTGAAATAAGGAAGCAAGGAAACAGAACTGACTTGATACATTTTTGTCTCTCTCAGATCCCCCTTATACAGAGGGGTATCCAGTGACACCCAACCTATTTCAGTTAGTTTAGCTATTGATCATATAACTGGAGAACATTTGGTGGGGCAGGAAATACTGAGTGGTGCTTTTTCTCTCCTGTCTAGTCAGATAGTAATTCCTGAAGAAACAGTTCCGTTTGGTGTACTGATGGTTTGAAATTTTTTAAGCAATTAAGGCATTCTTAATAAAATCGTAAGTAAATCCACCTGGAGGCCCTATCTGTGGCGTTCTGTTGCTTTTTGACATCCTTAGTGCTTTCTAGTGGACTACAAATTATGAGTAAACTGGAGACTCGTGTGAGAACCTGAGACTCAGGCTTTGCAGCTGAGTGCCTTGCTACATTAGAACTAGCCTGCCCATAGGAAATTTCAGACCTTAACCTCCTGTCAGCCACCTCTCTTGAAGATTTTATTATATATAAATTTTATTTTTATTTATTTTTTTTATATATAAATTTTAATACCAACCAAGGGTTAAAAAAAACAGGCAAAACTCAAAAGAGGTGACTCAGCGACCTTGTCTCAGCCTCCGTGACATCCCAAAGGTTCTAGGCCTTTTCAGTTTCTTTTTTGTTCTTAGGCCTTATTAACTTTATAGCTGGGCTTTTCACTTGGTTGAGTTTATTATTAGTGTTTCCTAACTAACTTCTTTTATCTCTGGGTAAAACAAAGCACCTGGGGAATGTCACCTGTTCCTAATCTAGAATGTCACGCTGTGTGCGCCCACCAGTTGAGCCTGCCTTCCAGTGAAGCAGTAGTTACGCACCTTTGCCCTTCTTCACGTTCACTTCAAACAGTTACTGTGTGCCAAGTGTCTGGGGATGCACAGATGAGTAAGGCCCTCAGAATCTTACTGTGCTTAAATGAACACATGCTTTCCTTTGATTTAGGTACCCCTTTTATCCTGATGACAGCAATTGTACGTAGTAGTTGTTGCTGCTTTAGGTGGCATGAAAGAGAATGACAACAGATCAGATGACACCTAAATGAAGTACATGAGCATTTGACTGCAGCATGTGAGCAATTCCATGAGGGTTTCCTGGGTCCAAACTGCAGCAGTACTGGGACCCTGCAAAGTATAGGGAGTGAAAGCATTTGAGTGCATGGTCGCTCTTGGTATCCTATAGGTCACACCTGCTGGTTTTCCTTGTCTCTTTTCCAAAACCTAGTTGTGTTTTTTCCTTAGGGGAAGCTGCCTACACGGATCACAGTTCCGCTGTCTGTGATTAGCCAGCCTATGAAGGGCAAAAGCGTGGTTACAGCCCCCATCATCAAAGGAAACCTTGGAGCCAAGTAAGTGCTATGTAAGGGGTGGCCGGGCTTCAGCATGGGTCCTTGTCACAGTGGAAAGGCAGTTGGATTTTGTGGGTTTCTCCTATGATGATTCTGTTTTGTGCTCATCAGTATTATTTGAGTATTTAATAATTCTTAAGGTACCAGGGAGATAGAAGTGATTAAAGTAGACAAACTTCCAAATAATCTTTAAGCTTACTTTTTACGTGGGGAGAGAAATAACAAAGTAAAATATTACAAGGGTCATGTATACTTGGGACAAAAATCAAGGAAGGAGCTGGGAGATGTTAGGATAGGGTGGTGACATGACTTTCTCTGACGGAGGTTTCTAGTGTGGGTGTTAGGGAAGGCCTCACTTTGAAATTGGAGCCCTCTGGTGTGATAGTTCAAAGAATGAGGGCTTACTTGGGACCCTGCACTTCCTGTGGCCTTGACTTACACAGGGATGAAGGGGCATGATGGGATCAGCCTGACTGTTCTCAAGGCACCTCTTTTGGGGGAGGTTTGTTATCAAGAGCACATAGCTCCCTGGGGCCTTGTCCATTCCTACTGGTCAAGGTATGAAAATCTGGACCATTTTATCCAAGGCACTCGGAGCTTTGGGGCTCACTCTTTAGTCTTGGGAAGCACAGAAGTTGGAAGAAAGATGGTCTTACCCAGCTAGTTTCCATTTTAGCCCAGAATGCTGGAATTCTTACTGGGCACCAGGCCTCTCTGTTTTCTTAATTCTAGGCCAGAGATAATATTCCATCTTACCATTATGCTCTACTCCTGCTTTCCCTCCACAGCCTCAGTGGGCTGGGCCGTAATATCATCCTGACCACCATGCCAGCAGGTACTAAGCTCATTGCTGGCAATAAACCCGTCAGTTTCCTCACTGCCCAGCAGTTGCAGCAGCTTCAGCAGCAAGGTCAGGCCACACAGGTAAGGTGTAAGGCGAACTATTAGCCGTACCAGGCTACTGCGCCTTTGCTCTTTGTTCTCAGATGATTAGCCCATTTGCTATCCATTGACCACACATTCCGTTTTAAACAGGTGCGCATCCAGACTGTCCCTGCGTCCCATCTTCAACAGGGAACAGCTTCTGGTTCCTCCAAAGCAGTCTCAACTGTTGTTGTGACCACAGCTCCATCTCCAAAACAGGCACCAGAACAGCAGTGACTCTGAAGGAGAAAGATGGCTTCCATAAAAGCCCAGACTGGGTCTTCCCTTCTGACTGAACAGAGGGGAGCAGTGGCGTCGCTTCATTCCTCTAAGCTTGTCTCTTTAAGGAAGGCAGCAATGGGATGATAGCAACAGTGGCTTTGATTCTGCTGCCACACTCCACAGTGGAGTTCACTCCAGGGTTCCAAGGTCCCTTCTGTATTGATCCAGGAGAAGTTTCTCTGTTAAAATTGTGAGGTCACAGTCAAGTCACACAAGCCAAAGTTCTCTCCTGCGAGCAAGACCCCAAGGGAAGGCTTAATGTTGCAGAGTGCGTAGTGTTAAGCCTCGTTCTGCATGGACTGTACTCTTTAGTTCCTGGTCTTCTCCGGGACTGGTGGTCTGGGTAGGAGTTTTGTGTCCAGAGATTTTTATGTAACTTATTTTTTTAAAGAACTGTTGTACATCTTTATCAAATATGGAAACCTGGACTATAGTCCTGTCTCCTGTTCCTCCCTCTCTCCCCAACCCCAAAGTGATTACTTATTCTTTTGCCCAGGATGAGAGAATAGCACGATTCTTAGGCAGTTGGTGGCTGACTTGGAAACACGAATTACTAGAGAGACTCTAAGATGAGAAAGAAACATAGGAAGTAAGCTAGTGTAAATTTCCTGGAATGGGATTAGTTTGGCACTACCTCCTAAAGATCAGTTATCAGGATCATGGTTGTGGGCCGTCCCTTTACCTGCTTGTCATCCTCATCAAGCTGGTTCATGTGCGGTCCCAGAGCCAGTGGACAGTGTAGGCAAATGCTTGCAGGTACTGCTTTTGCAGTACAAACTTTATTGCAGTTCAGAGATAATATGTTCTACTTTGCTCCAGAGCAAGACTCAGCAAACTACAGCCCTTGAGCTGGCTTCTTGTTTTTGTAAATAAAGTTTTATTGGAACACAATCCACTTTCATTTGTTTATGTTGTATCTTCGACTGCTCTCAGTGAGAAGGTGGAGTTAAGTAATTACCATGGAGACTATAGCCCCCCCACCCCCCACTTAGGCCTAAAATATTTCTTACGTGCCTTTAAGTAGTTGTTTACTGGCTTCTGTTTTACAGTACAGATGGCGAGAATAGAATTGGGCATGCCTGTTAGGCAGCTCCAGCCCTAGATTTCCAAGCCATTTAATCCTGCCTGTTGCACCCTTCTCAGCCCCCATTAAGCTACAGGCATAGCTCAAAATAATTGTTTTAAGATAGAATAAGTAAAGCGCTGGTTGACATACATGCCTCTCTTATATTGGAGCAGAGGTCGAGTGGTGACAGGGCTTCCTTGTCTCTCCTGAAATTATCCAGGTTATTAAAAGTAAGTGTTTATTGTATAGAAATTTAGCAATGCTCTTTTATGCGGCCTGGGTGAGGAATTGGAGTTGGAGGGCAGAGAATTGAAATGGACTAGTTTAGATGGGTTAATGGGTGGAGTTAGGTGATTAGGCAAGCTTCAGACAAACAGGCTAGAGTGACTTGTTGGCTACACGGTGGTTTTGGACATCTCTTTCTTTAGCAGTTCTGTAAAATATGCATTACCACTGTTTTAACTGAGTTGAAGTGAGTAGAGAACCAAGATGTAAATCCAGACCTCTGATTCTAAAGTACTGTTTCTGCTGCCTTCCTGAGGGGAAAGTGGCTGTTACATAGCATGGTGACATCTGAGGATAATCCACTTGTCAGGCTGGACTGCAAAGAAGAGAGGTGAATTGACTGAGATTGAGATTTTGATGAGGAAAGGACTGGCACAGTGAGAGGTAGGGACTATAGGGAAGGAAGAAAATTTTCTTCTTACTAAAGGAGACTTCATCTGTGTTTCATGGTACTCCGATGTTAGCATATAATTTTTGCAGTTACATTTCACATGAAAAGTCCACAGTCCTAAACGAGAAAAAGGTAGAAATTTGAGGGAACCTGTTCTAGGAATTTACTGCTGATTAAAACAAACCTCTTGTGAATTTACTAAAGATGACTTCTTAAAAGTAGCTCCAGCATTCAACCCTAGCCCCATACTTTCATTACTGGTCACATAACTCTTGACTGTTTCCTTTAAGACATCTACACCCTAGGAGAACAGATGTGTGAGATACAGGCAAGTTTCAGGATACCAGTGTGGGACTGACTCCCTGCTAGTATGGTTTGGTACTGCCCACCAGTGGGTGGAGTACTATAGAATAACCCCCTACTGGAGTTGTAAAGATAAGTCATCAACATTGGTGCCAAATTTGGGTTCTTGGATACAGACTCCTTGAATCTTGAAGAGATGTGGTAGCTATAGAGGTATTTTGGGGCTAACAACTCCAGAATTTGTGGCAGCCATTGAGATTGTGAATCTTGTTTACAGAGTTTGGTAAAATATTCAGACCATGTGTCTAATACTGGCTTTGGTGGATAGCATTATGATGAACATGTACTTTAATGCCACATCTAGCAATGTTTATGCCATGGTTGATCACTTCCATGAAGGTAACCAAATCATTGAAGGAGGCATCAAGATTTTAATATTTTTCTATCTGATCATCAAACATCAACCCTCCACACTGGAGAAAACACACTTCCTTAAAGTATTCTGCCTGCCCAGGCTCCCAAATCTAAAATGGAGATGTTTGCTATGAAAGTAAAAGTGGGAAGAGGTTCCTTCCTCTATCCAGTGCCTGTGGAAAGAATGAGTTTTATATTAATTGCCAATTATCCATACTTACTGAATGAGAGTTGGGTTTGTACTCGGCAAGAAAACCAGAGTGAGTCCTTAGAGGGGACTTAGAGGTTCTCTTATAATTGGTTGTTTTCAAGTAGCTCATTCTTAATCCCTGAGTTTCAGCTCTGAAATGCTGGCTAACCAGTAGAGGTTACCCTTCACTAAAGTATACTGTTTCTTCAAAAGAGCATGCAGTGCTTCATGGAAGTAATCGCTACTTGGGCAAAGTAGCAAGAAATAAGCTGGCTTTTGCGTCCAACCGAGTGTTTATGAATTGGTAGTGTTGGTACTTTAGGCTAATCAGCTTTTCTGAAGACCCTAATGTACTCATCACAGTGACTGAGACTCATGAGTTTTAGAGTGAAAAATGCTATGTAAATGAATGGTACTGTTGGGTTATAAGACCTTTCAATTTTGTCCTAACCCTATTCTGTCAACTTAAGTCTCCAAGTTCTTCCATAGTTTCATTGCCTTGGGCATACTCTTTAGACCTGGAATGTACACTCTTTATCTGCAGACACCCATTTCTCTTCCCTGTTTGGCTCATGGTAATTGTCTTGTGTCACTGTTTGCATTTCCCATTAGACTGAATTCCTTGCTGACCACATATTTCGGTTATCTTTTCAACCATTTCAGAACTGGTGCAAAGTAGATGTTTAATAAATATTTGTTGCAGTTAAAAAATCCAGTGTAAAGAGTAGCATATCAGCACTTTGTGTTACGAGATCAGGGGTCACGATCTTTGCATGATTCTTATCCCTTTGCTCTCAGCTATATTTCAATTCAAAGCCTTCTATAACCTGACATCCTCCTCTCTACCTCATTATAAGACTGGTCCAGCGCTGTCATTTAGCAGCAGTGGTATTGCGTTACTCTGGAATGACATGGTTAGTTAGACAGCAGGCTCAGGGTAGAGCTGAAAGCCGCTTCAGACCTCTCCCACCCAGCCCAGTGCAACTTCCAGTCCATTGTGTGTACTTCACTGGCCAGGAGATGTTTAACAATATTTAAAATACCAAAGCTTGTGAATTGTCTTTTAAAAAAATACGTGTTGGAATGTATCTCTGAAATAAAGGCATTGTCATTCACTGTCTGATAAGAAGTTACCTGCTTTCTTGAGAAAAAGGATTAGCAAAAGCAGTAAGTTCTGCAGGATTCATTTCCTGAGTTCATCAGAGAGGCTACTTCCTGTTCTCAGACTTTCAGGATCTTTGATTTCTCTTCACACCAAGACACAAAGGCTTCCTTCATGTTTCTTTATGGATACCACCCAATACAGACCCGTGAGAAGACTCCAATACATAATCCTTGAGAACAGCATTCATGTGGAGAGATGTGCAGCATCTCTGGTCACTGCTCAGAGGGATGGATCCAGTTCTGTGGATGGCTGATGATGCCCCTCAGTCCTCATCCGAGCCATTCAAGAGGGCTTTCTGGTAAGTATGTTTTGACTTCAGCTTCTGAATCCCAATGATTTCTCCTCCTTCTCTCTGTCTCTTCAGCCGAGTCATAAAGCTGTCATAAGAGAAACATTAAGTAAATTAACCTTCAGGTTCCCCTCTCCCCTTGCACAAAAAATGTGGTAGCATTTGCTGGTTCTAAGGCATTTTATTTATAGTCATATCAAGTATCTGTCTATCAATCAAGTATGGTCTCTACCTAAAGTTCTTGTCTAGGTATTTCACTACTCAGACAATACCCATTAGTAAAGGGACTAGTAATATTTAATAGTTAATGTTGTAATTGAACCTAAACTTAGGTCTGCCCCTAAGCTTTGTATTTCACTGGCCTGGCAATAGACCTAAAAGAACATCTTGGGTTCCCTTTTGTTTGTTTTGCGCTCTTTCTGGGTGAAGTGTATATGCTTTGGATGGGAAATCAGGAACTAAAAGAGAAAGTGGTAGCTTGATAACAGCTATTAATACCAAATGCTAAAGGTCATTCTCACATTGGCTAAAGACCGGGGCTGTGCCATCTACTTGTTGGGTGACCTTGGTCAAGTTACTCAGTCTTTTCAAGCCTTGGTTTCCCCATCTGTAAAACATTAGAGTATACACTTCATAAAGTGATAAGGATTAAATGGAGTGATACACTTTAGTGCTTACCACAATGCCTGGGACAGTGCTTAGGAATTGTTAGCTATCATGATAACCTCTGAAGATCACATTAGGCAACACTTGTTACTTGCTGCTATGGTGTCTTACCTGTCATATATCTGGGAAATCGGCAGAATGGGTCCTGGAAGAAGGTTATGGGCTTAAAATGAACCAGTGATGACAGAGACTGCAATCCAGTGGCAATGGCCTAGTTCAGGTTTTCCTTTCACACCACGGGCTTAAGTCTGTCGGCTGCATTTGAAACCTCACTCTCTTAGGTTTGTGTGACCACTCGGGTCTTTGAACTTATCAGAGCTTCATCATCCTCAATCGCAGGCATAGAATATCTTGCATACAACTAGGCATACAGTTGGCACTTGTTAAGTGGTAGAAGCTAGCACTGCTTAGTTATGAAAAGTTGGAATAAAAATCATGCACTAGTAAATTTGTGGGGCAAGTCAGCTTCTATCGTACATACCAGTAAACAAGAGAGTAGTTGGTGGCCATAATGCAGATGGAGACCAAGTAGTGCCAACAGAAGCACATGGTGATGAACATGATGTTTCCGTCGTCTCTCTGGTCCCATTCAGCTGATCCAAAAGGTGGGAATAGGACAAATCCAATCTGGTGGGTTAAAGAGAGAAGTGGGCCTTGTCATGAGTCAGTCCTGAGACACAGTCTGGCCGCCTCTCTGGCTGCCGAGGTATCGATGCATACTCTACTTCCTCTCTTGTGCCCATATCTCCCTTAGCATAGACGTTTTTTGCATAGGAAAATTGTTTTAATTGTGATGATAGTATAGGGCTACTTAAAACAATTTTAGGGCTCACATTTCAAATTTATAGTGTTTAGAAAATAGGGCCTGAACATAGTATCAGTAGCTCCACTGGGGAGGGCAAATAAGTAATCTGCTCACTGTATATACTCCGTAGATGGCACCTGTTAATGCATGAGCTTTATGTTAATAGGTAGAATATGGTAGGTCAGATGGTAGGGAGGGGTAGAGTGATCACTGCACGCACAAGTCCTGTGGCATCTTAGTGCTGCATCTTCAGCACTTGGACATGCTCAGTGGGGCTCCTTTACACACATGAGGAACATTGTTTTGAATAATTACCTGCCAGAACCAGGTACCCTGCAGAACAATGAGACTGGTTCTGAAAAGTTCCAGCACGATATTGTTCCGAAAGATTATCTCTAAGAGGCTACTGAAAGCCCCAGCAAACACCGCGTACAGCAGGAGCGAGTGGATGTGCTGGTCCAGTGGTGGTCGGTGGTGAACATGGTAGAAGAAGAGAAAACCTGCCACAAAGCATATGCAGCTGTCAGATTTGCTTATTTCTGCTTCCGAGGATTCATTCTGGACATTTCCCTTTTGAGGGGGTGGTGGAAAATAGTTTATTCCTTTTTTTGTTATTATTAATCAGATTTATTTAATTATATTTGACATTATTTGTAGTCCTCAGGGTGTTCCTGCCACCATTTCACCCATGCACCGTCACCTCAGTCCCTTGTGCTCTTTCTGCCCTCATCCTCGTCTCTTCCCCACCCTCCCCACAATGATCCCTTTGGTTTGTCTTTGTCCTTTTGTTCTTCTTGTGTTTTTTGTTTCTTTGCTTGCTTATTTGTCTATTTGTTTTTAGCTGTAATTATTAATTTCCTTGAGCTCTCTTTTATTTATTTTTTATTTTGTAATTGTTGTTCCTGTACATTCCTCCTAAGAGTGAAGCCATCAATATTTTTCTCTTGCCTTATGACATATTTCACTGAGTATAATTCCTTCTAGTTCCATCTATGTTTCTATAAATGGCTCCAGTTTATCATTTTTGATTGCTGAATAGTATTCCATTGTGTATATGTACCACAGCTTCTTGATCCAGTCCTCTACTTTTGGGCATTTGGGTTGTTTCCAGGTCTTACCAATTATAAATAGTGCTGCAATAAACATGGGGGTACAGGCATTCTTTTGGATCGGTGTTTTTGTGTCCTTTGGGTAGAGCCCTAGGATTGGAATTGCTGGATCATATGGTAATTCTATTTTTAGTAGATTGAGAAACCTCCATACGCCCTTCTATAGTGGTTGGATGAACTTGCAGTCCCACCAGCAGTGTAAGAGAGTTCCTTTTTCCCTACATCCTCGCCAACATTTGTCATTATTGGTTTTTTTAATATGTGCCATTCTTACCGGTGTAAGGTGATATCTCATTGTGGTTTTAATTTGCATTTCCCTGATTATGAGGGATGTTGAGCATTTTCTCATGTGCCTGTTGGCCATGTGCATGGACATTTCCCATTATTAAAATTTCCTCTTTTTCCTGTCTCAGAACCATATTTTTCAACATTTAGGGTGTCCTTATAGATAACATTACAGGACAACAAATAGATGCAGATTATTTCATATGTGTGCATTAGCTGAATATAAGCAGCAAAGGATGTATCTTTTAAAATCTCTAGAATCCGTAGATTTGATACAGGATGGGTTGCTAATTTATGACAAATTGTATATATACTTGAAATTCAGTTTTATCCTCATTCAACTTTTTTTCAGCTCTTCCTGACTCAGAGAAGTGAGGCTGGTTAGTCACAAAGTGCTTTTTCGTGACCACATGTAAGGGGAGTTAAGTTATTGGGAGGTTGTCCTAGGCACCGGGTGAGTCTCTTGAGATATGCGATGGAGTCCAAATCATGAGGGGGGCGGGGGGCGGGAATGCAAGACTCATCCTGCACGTTGAACACGCCATCGCATGTTTCCATGTGGATGTGCACATGTTCATACATGTGACTGTGAGGAGAAGTAACACTGGGAGGACAGGGAGAGTTTGCACACTTTTAGCAGAGGCTTTGGCTAAAAGACTGTTTTCATGTGGTGCTTTATGGAATAAACCTGTACCATCCAGAGCAAAGAAACAAGTTCCTGTTCAGGTATGTGAAATTAAGAGATTTGGATTCTTCAAGTTATTGGTTATTATATTTGCAATCTTTCTGGGGTCTTTTGTACCCTGGTCCTGCTCCTTTTTTCTTCATCTGCCCACTAAGTTACCTTCATTGAAAGCTGCCACAGCCATAACCAGTTTGTCCACCCCCAATGGGATGTGGGTGCTGAGAAAGGTGAGCATGTCAATAATTCCTGAGACTGCAAAGAATATATACATGGTGCTGTGCTGCCAGTTCATTAGCTTTATCCAGTCATTTCCATGGTACAGGTGGAGGTGGGGCCCATCTGGAACAAACTGCTCTGCCAGGACCCCTGCAGGGAAAGGAGAGTGCAAACTGAGAAGGGGTGGTGGCGCAAACACAGGAGACAGCAAGAAGTAACCCTGCACCATGAGCAGTGGACTGTGGGTGAAGATGGACTGCGTCTCAGTGGACCTACCTTGCTGCTCGGAGGCAGCTACTTCGGTGTAAAATTAGATATTTGCTGAGGAATCTGACAGACTAGCTTGCTTCTATTGTTCTTTTAGAGGGGGCAGGTGAAGCAATAGGTAGGTGGGCACATAGGATTCCAGGAGATGTGTCCAATAGCCGAGATGAAAGCAAGCCATTATAACTTAAGTGAGAATGGCTGCTGCATTTTCTTTGCTGGATTTTCTTTGCCAAGTGGATCAGTGAAAGAAATTGTGGGAAGAAAGAATTAGATAGGAAATAATAGAATCAGAGCAGAGATAGACTGGTGGTGGAGGTACTTACGCATGCCTAAGGGAAAGCAGCAGCTCCCAGGTGTGTTTCTTTGTGCTGCTTAGAGTGTGTGTTTTTCCTGGGCACAGAACAGGTTTTCCATAACTTTAGGTCTTTGTGCTCTAAGCACTGGGATAGGTGAAAGCCCATAGATTATCTTAGGAGAGGCAAGATTTAGTGACGGGGCCAGAAGACTGACTATGCGATGCCACAGCATGTCTCTCAGATCTCACCCCTTGTACTTTTGCTTTTGGAAGGCAAAAGATGTGCACTTATGCCTGGTCCCCAAAGTGTTCTTAAGGCCTAGAATAAGTCCTCCATGACAACCGAGTTCGGCAATTTCTTTCCCCCTCAAACCAATCCCTTTCTGAACTTGCATATCAAGGAGTTGGTGAACACAAGGCACAAGAGGAAGTTCCAGTGACACTTAGGATGGAAAGTAGAATGTTCCCTATTATCTTCCCCAATGCCTAAAGAGTGAGTTCCTGGAACATGTAAGGCACCTAAGAGGTAATTGCTGAATATCCTTTTCACCCAGCAAAGGGTGGATTGAAACAATGTTTCTAGCTTTATTTAGGTAAATTGATGCTGTCCTTAACATTTAAGACTGGTCCCTGTGACTTCTCAGGGCTATAGAGATGAGAATGCCTTTCCATGGTCTCAGTGGCTGGTGAATGGGAAAATTCTGCTGGACAGGGAGAACAAGCCTTGTGCCTTTGCTTAGAAGTTACTAGCTTTGTTTCATTTACTTCTGAGAAACTGTAGCGCAAAAATGGTAAAGGGCAATTGCAATAGCAGAGTAAGGGTCCTCTCATGATGGCTGACCCTGAGAAGACTACTTTTTACTATTTGTACTGCATGCTCTTTGAAGGCTACCATGAAGTAGGATGACTGACAAGTAACAGTTGTAGTGGGTGGGTTTTTGTGGAATAGGGTACACAGTAAAGGAAGATCCGTCTCAAATAGGACTCTTGGCTTTTTTTCAGTCTTGTTCACTGTCTGTCTTGCTGGCTTTCTAGTTTTCTAGCACAAACACCTAGTAGCCCCCGTTATAATTGCTTGAGATTTGGAAATTGAGGATATACTGGTGAATTGGGTGATAACTTTTTGTGATTCTAGTGGAGAGACCACGAGGGTAAGGAGATTATTCTAAAAGTGAACTCTAGTACTGTTTTATAACTCATGTATATGAACTTAATCCAATTGTTATTTTTTAAATTCTTTGTTTTGTCATTATCATAAAGCATGTCTTCCTTTTCTCCAACTTTTGCCTGCAGATTTCCAGAGCATAGAATGCAGTTTATTTGGTAGTTTTCATCATGTACTATGTAAGGTGCTGCTCACTATTAATATTACAAAACTTAGCACACAATATGTAATTTAGTGGGTCACTTGAAAACCTTTGTTTTCTGCTAATGAATTTTTTCATTAGTCATTTCATAGGATACAGAAGATGGGTTAGAGGCCTGGATATGACGGGGAGATTCATGGGCCCAGAAGACCCTTAGACTTACCAGTGACTGAAAACAAAGTTCTGATGGCGGCTTCAATGATCTCCAGACGCCGATAATAATAAGTCGGTTGGCTTTGTTTTCCCTTTTGGTGAAAGTACCTTAATGGGTACTTCACTGACCACCACAATCCAATTATCAAGAAAAAACTCCCTGGGAGAGCATGACCCTTGAAGTTCGCCATTAGGGTTTTAGGACAACCTGAAAAATTAGGAGACAGTTGTTAGGTGACTGAATGGGTATTTGGCCGAAAAGACAATACATGAGCCCAAAACATAAGCCATATTAGGAAACATCCATTCATTCTAATAAAATAAGCATTTACATAATATCACCGAAGTCTTGTCCGCTAAGTTTGTTGAATGCTTAAGATAATAACATTGTCCCCCGAGGCTTTAAAAGAGGGAAAACAGGAGGACAGGTAAATACTTACTGGGTACATAGGGTGGAAAGCCTTCCTAAACATAAAAGAGAACCACAAAAGAAAACCATTCTTTTAAGTAAGCATTTTATACATTAAAACCAACAATAACAAACAGACATAAAATCAGGAAAGTGTTTATCTCAATTATGATAAATGGCTATACTTTTATAAATTATTAAGAAAATGATCATGAATGATCATTTTGTCTGTTCATGTTTGTTCATAAGTCTTACTGGAATTAAAGGGGTGCAAATGAAAGCACAATGCCACTTTTCACTCAATTTAAAATAATTTGAAAAATTAATTTTGATGCAGCCCTCTAGTACAAATGAAGATGATCAGTATGATTCAAATTTGGTAAAAGTCAAAATAATTGTATAAATATATTAGTACAAAAAATATTTCAGCAATGATTTCTTTTCATCCTATTTACAGTAGCATGAGATTATAGGATCAGGTTTATGAGTGTTAGAATTTATTCAGAAAGAGAATGATTATTTCCCCTGTGGCCTGGGTGGTAATCTAAAGAATACATAGGATAGAGAAAAAATAGCAGTTGATGATCTAGGTGATACCACTTAGGACAGTAGAGGACTGGTGGTGTGTATATCCTGTTCTAACCCTGGCTATCAGGGAGTCCCATTAAATTTCCAGCAAAGGCCTCCCTAGTGGCCTAGGGGTTAAGTTTCATCTCTGTCACAGCTATGGCCTGAGTTCCATCCCTTGTCAGGGAGCTGACCCACATGGTACAGACCTCTCCTGTCTCTTCTGTTGCTCCCCTTAGGAACGTATTTCAGTAGATCTACTCCCCACTCTGTCTCTGGTGAATCCTCTCACCCCCGCACCTCTGGCCTACATATCCAGTTCTACAAAATAAATGCTAAAAAAGATAAATTTTTAAAGATCCCAGAAAATTATTTAATAGAAATTGACAAATTCTAAGTTTATATGGAGGGGAAAAAAGACCCAAAATAGCCAACATGATAGTGAAGTAGAACAACAAAGCTGGAGGGCTGATGCTATCTGACTTCCAGACTCACTGTAAAGTTACAGTAGTCAAGAGAGAATAGTGTTGGCCAACAAATAGACAAATAGATGGATGAGACAATAGAATCTAAAAGTACACCCATGTAAATATAGCGACTGGTCTTTGACCAAAGAGCAAAGACAAAACTGGAGTTTCAAGGTCTTCAACAAATGGTGCCTACAGGGTAAGCAGAGAGTAAGCACTCATATTTATGGGTTGAGTGAACTGATCCATGTGGTATGTTACAGGTTATTTTTTCAACATTTGTATTTTATTCTGGAATTAATAGTTGCCTTGTTTTTTTACTTGTTTAGTTTGACATATACCCAATCATCTGTTTTACCACAAAAAAAGCTAATAGATCTGTCAGATGTCTATCAAATTAATGTCTGGACATTCTGTTAAGCCTGACTCATCAGTTCCATTTCATTCCTAGAGCCCTCTCTTCCAAGACTTCCATTCTGCTCCAAAACTTGTCTGCCATCCAGGAGCACTTAGCACTATCTCCCAAATTCCCTTTGCCTTTTTCCTGCTTTGCATCCCCTATTTCTTGGATACCATTTACTGCCCCCCCATTTACTTTCATTAAAGTGTTTCTAGTATTAATCAAATTATGCACAGAAGAATTTGTGTGACTGACAATTTCTACCTTAAAAAATGGTTTATTGGCAGAATAAACCATTCATATTTAATGTAATTATCAATGTGGGTACACTTATATCTGCCATTTTGTTATTTATTTCGCTGTTTTTTTTCTTTAAAGACTTTATTTTTTTTTAAAGGTTTATTTATTTATGCATACAAGAGCTGGGGTATAGGCCAGAATCGCAGGAGGTGAGAGGATCCATCAGAGCAGAGTGCAGAGTAGAACAGGCAGCTCTACTGAAATACACTGCTGAGGGGAGCAGCGGGTGAGGCAGGAGACGTCTGCTGTGCCATGTGGGTCCCCTCCCTGGCCGGTGGCAGGGATAGAACTTGTGCTGCTGTGGCTGCGGTTTGCTTCATAGTGCACTGCTGAACCCACTGCGCCACCAGAGAGGCCCCTTAAAGACTATTTCTTAAAGAGTGTTAGATCTCTAGCAAAAATTGAGAGGAAAGTGCAGAGATTTTTCATATACCTTCTGTGAAGTCACAAGTAAATGTATGTTCCTGATGATGATTTGCCTTTATGATAGAACAATCTCCCTCACTCCTATGGCTCCGCCCCCATGCATTCCTTAGATACCATCTCCACAAGGCTTACTAAACCAAAATACCCTATCTTTTTGTTTTGAATTGACCTCCCTCAGAGCATGTTATCAACCTCATCCAGGACCTGTGAGTGGTAAATTCTCTATTTCTTGAACTCAGGAGGCTCGCCATCTGACATCTCAGAACTCTACATAAGAAGTGCTGATTTAGGGCCTCCCCTGGTGGCGCAGTGGGTTAAGCAACGCACTACGAAGCAAATCGCAGCCACTGCAGCACGAGTTCGATCCCTGCTGCCGGCCAG